>JALXJV020000021.1:2553999-2606456 GCA_024633595.2 Lepomis macrochirus
ACAGAACTTCCACATCCACACAGACTCACATCATCTGTCGACCATGAAGAACCCAAACATCAGTGCTTTCACTGCCAGCGTGAAACTAGCACATAAAAGCACACATACAGATAAAATTAAGCTGTAAACTGATGTACAGAGAGGAACAACTTGCATGTTTAATTATGTGTATCATATTATCTACTTTAAAACATAAGCCTTTAAATCTGTCTCTAGACACATCCTAGGTATTGATCACTAATGCATGTTTGAAATATGATTAATTCTGTGTTGAGGTATGTTGTGAAAAGTTCAAAAAGGGTTAATGTGTGAGGATGTTTGTTTGTATTCAAGCAGTGGGAAAATTATTGCTGCCAGATTTTGGGAGTGACTGATTGCTTCTTATGCGAGAAGGCGTAGACAGGAGGAGGACATGTTCTGTGTATAAAAATATGTAGATTCAGATTTGATCACCACGATCCTCTATCCTTTTACCATTTCATATACACCATGCTGTGTGAAAGGTTCAGCCACTTCCTGTACTTTATCAATCAGAATTTTGACGACGTCATAATGTTGATGATGTCATAAACACCATTCTTAGGGGAAAGTGATGTCACTGCCTGCACTTCATGACACCTTCAACATTCCGAAGATCAAAGCAACGGGTGAACACGTTCCGAACTTCAGCTCTTTAATCTGATATCTGAATCATTTACAGCCGAAGCTTCGTGTACAGAGCCCAGAGAAACACACAGTGGTCAACACAGTTGTTAAGACTCTACAGAGAAGAAAAATGATTCGCATCAAGAGAACAGCCAACTCTGAGGCGTTCTTGGACAGTCTGAGCATGGCGTTGGATGCAGTCAATCAAGGACAGAAAGATATTGATCTCGAGCTGCGAAGGTTTGCTAGAAAATATGAGAACAAACCACTAGCACAGCCCAATGAAAATAGCCAAATTCAAAAGGTAGTGAAAGCAAGTGAAGCTTTGGCAAAAGAACTTCAGGAGCTACACAATATGAGGCCTGATAAAGCCTCTGATGAGAACTACCATAAAATCAAAGCAGAGCTCTCAGCAGCAACACAGCAAAACGTGGCGTTGAAAAAAGAAATTCAGGTGCTCAGGAGAAGACTCCAAACTGAAAAATCTTTGGAGGAAACGTGTGATGTGATGAAGAAGGAAACGGAGGCCATAAAGCTTGAAAATTACACCATGCAACAGGAAATCCAGGAGATCAAAGAAAAGAATAGAAAATTGAATGCTTTGGATGAAATGTATGACACAATGAGAGCAGAGAAAGAGGCAATCAGCGAGCAAAATGACGACCTGAGACACGAGATTCAGGAGATAGCCAAAGATCTGCGTAATGAAAAAGCTCTGCAAGCAATGATTGAGCAAATGGAAGTGTCAAAAGTGACTCTCACCCAGCAGAACGCAGAACTGAAAAATCAACGGCAGAAGCTCAACAAACAATTTGAAGAGCAAAAGACTTTCGATGTCATGTGTAGGGCGAAGATGGAATACATGCGATTTATGAGCAGAGAAAACGTAGAAATCCAAAAGGACATCGAGCACCTGACCAGAAGGATTCACAATAGCAAAGCATTGAAAGACAGATATAAAGACCTGAAATCAGAAAAAAAAGTTGTCTCTGCAAAACAAAATGAGCTTCTTAAAGACCTTGCATCGCTCTACTCAAAGCTTCGAGGTATGAAAGATTATGAAAGCAAGTGTGATCCACTGAGAGACGAGATAGGAGCCTTACAACAGCGGAACGATGAACTTCATCAAAAAATACAACAGCGCAGTGAGGAAATAAAAAATAAAACTGTCACAAAGTCAAGTTATGAGTCAATGAAAGCAGAGAAAAACGATCTGACTCACAGAAATAAAATCCTGAACAAAGAAATTCAGGAGATGGAGAAAAGGCTTGCAAGGACACAACCTCTGGTAGACAGGAATAATGTCATGAAAAGTGAAAATGAAGCCCTGAGCCAACAAAACAACACATTAGAACTTCAGGTTCAACAGCTCTGCAACAGACTGCAAAGTGAAAACATACTGGAGGTCACGTACAAATCGCTGACAATGGAAAAAGATGCCATGAGTCGAAGAAATGATGTACTTCGACGAGAGGTCCAGGAGCTCAACGAAAAGTTGAACAGCCAAACAGCTTTAGAAAGTGCATGCAATGCAATTAAGGCTGAGAAACAGGACATGGACCGAGAGCACGCAGCACTACAGCAAGAAATTCAACGCCTGAACAGCTCCTGAAGAGCTTTTTGGTATCCTGACAATGCTTTGCTGTCTTGTTTTGCTTTCCAGGGAACAACAAGGTAACGATTTAACTCCAGCCTCACACAAAAAGGTGCTGGTTTAATTCCTGGGCCTGACTGTTTTTGTGTGGAGTTGGATTTTCTCCCCACTTTGATGTGGATTTACCTCCATCATAAAGTATTTATTATGTAGATTCTGAATTGACCTAAAAAAAACAAACCACTAACTAAAAGCGGGGCAGCACGGTGGTTAGCACTGTCCCCTCAGAGCAAGAAGGTCCAGGGTTCAAAGCTTGGTCGTCCCAGGTCCAGAGTTTGAACCTTGGTCGTCAGCGTCTCTGTGTGGAGTTTGCTTGTTCTCCTCACGTGGGTTCTCTCCAGGTTCTCCATATCCCCACAAAATCCTCAATTTACCCCTAAGGACAAAAATGTCCTAATTGCTAAATTAAAATATTTAACTTTAATTACAATATAAAAATATTTTTTACAATTCATCACCCTATCAGTCTGACCGGCTGTTGGTAACATGTGGATAAATAAACATATAAATTAAATACCTTGGTCATTTCTGGTTATTTATTAATAAATAGTTAGTACTTTAAAGGTGTTCTAATTATTATGGTGCTTTCAGACCAAATGCGAAACGAGCGTTTGGGGCGGTGAGTTTACATACAAAGTCAATGCAAAGACGCGTGGAGCCGCGATTTCCTGTCGGGCGGCGCGAAGTGACACGAAGGGGGCGGGGCCGGCAATGCAACGGCAACGCGACGGCAACGCGATGGAATTCGCGTGACGCTGAGTCGCGATAGCCTATCAGTGTTGAGATTGTCCGTACGTCACCGAGGCTTCAGAGCGTTGTGTGCAGAGGGCCGGGCAGAGCGGGGGATTGAAAATGTTTTTATTAAATTAGCGTTTTACTTTAGTTTTGGGGATTTCAACGTTGATTTATCTTGACTGGAGCTTCTCAGCAGCTTCCGTGCACATCCGGTTACAGTATTGTTGTGAGCGTCGTTAGCTCTGTCGGACTACGACTTCATATTTATATAAAAACGGGACAAAGCTGGACATTACTTGGAGAAAAGAAAGCGAGGAGGTTGAACTGCCTGGTGAGTTCAGAAAACATGTGTCTGTAACTTTATTCCAACTGTCGTTGTACTTTACTGTGACCAAGTTAGCATAGCATAGCCCTGATCGATCCGAACTCCATTCAGAAAACAAACATTTTAGAAGTTGTTGTCCTGCTGTCTTGCTGACAGACCTGACAAAGCATGAATTCAAATGTTTAACAAATCTGCATCATGTTGTGGTTATTTCGGCATCAGTTTGATCCGTTTATTACTATTTAATCCCCGCAAAATGTTTACTTTGGGTTCATACAGTTGTAGTAATGGCGAAGTTGTGTTTATTCACCTCATCGCGTTAAAATCGCCTTCTCTTTGTGTGTGAACACTTGCAGCTGAATGTACTCGCTACGAGGAAAGCGCCATGGGAGGAAAATCGCGTTTGTTCTGAAACCGGCATAAGTAAGTTCAGACCCTCTGCAGAGTAAGTTTGTGCCCTAATGCTTTGATTGTGGTAAAAAATGATTGTGTCACAGTGTGTTAGGCAGGTTTGTGGTTTTATGATAATAATCAGGAAGGAGTTTTGTCTTTTAAGGAGGATGACTCACAGAATAGCTTGCAGATAGCACAGCATAACAGGCATGCAGGTTCAGGCTCAAACAGAAACACAAAGTGTCAAGGAAACAAAGGGCCAGTATATAAACAGGTGTGAAGATGAGCGGGGCAGTCAAGGAAAGGTGGGGAACAATCATTTTTTCGTCAGTCCACCAACTGATTAATTGACTAATCATTTCAACTGTACTTGTATAAACTGTTTATAACAAAACATCATATTTTATTAACTCTTTGTATGTTTTGTTTGTAAAAATCTTAATTTAAAAATTTTGAAATTTGTAAAATAACTGCAGCTGTCAGATAAATGTAGTGAAGTAAAAGAAATTCAGTTCACTTATCTCCCCATTAAACTCCACATGCAGAGAGTTGAATCACTCTGGCTGAAGGGCTCCTGAGCACCACAGAGGAAGAGTTTACTGGAAAATGCTGTGCGTGGCGTACGGCGGGGGAAAGTCAGGACAATTCCAGGGCCCCCAAAAAATAGATAAAAACATTTTTTATACATTTTTCACCCAAAACGCTGGATTCACTTTTGGTGTGAACACACCTTAAAGACAGGTGAGTCAGCAGCAGCCCAGTCTCCCCATACCTGTAGCCTCCCTGTCCCAGTGAGGAAGGTGAGCAGCATGGTGGTAATGACATTCCAGGGAGTCTGTGGGGATTTCTCTGTCTTTCTGTACCAAAACAAAAAAAGAAAACGAAATATTTCTTAATGACAGAAATTCAAACACAAATTATTTTCTCACATAATGATCATTATGACATAAATAAAACAACCTCCTGTCTGTATGGATGCTGGACAGCAGCTTACCTCAGCCTGCATGTAAGTTACAGACAATATTTAAATAATCCAGTTTGATATCATTTGATTTTCATTTAGATTTAGTTAAATGACATCTGTACATAGGCGTCAATGTTAAGAGAATTTTATCTCTTAATTTTACAATAAAATACTGTAAAAGACTAAGAAGAAGAAGAAGGTTCACCGATACTGTTAAAGATTGCCTTAAGGAAGTTTTTTTAATAGTGGCTTTTAATCTTGCATCAAATAATGAACTGCATTCTGAATGCAGACTTGCGTGAACAAATCACCAGCAGTAAATATTGTGCTACTACTAGTATTGAACTACAAGAAGCCAGACAGTTGCAAGCCTTTAATTAGAGTTATGTAAAGCTTTTGATGGGACAGTTAGGTCCTAGAGAAGCGGTGACAACAGCTGCGCAGAGGGGGCCCAGTTTGAGTCACGGGGCCCAGAATTCCTGCCGACGCTGCTGTGAGAAAGTCATAAATCAGATTCATCCAGCAGCTAGAGAGAAAAGGGTTCACAGTATTTTCTAGTGGTGGAAGAAGATATTTTGCTTAAGTAAACATAACAACACCACACTGTGAAAACTTCCCACAAAAGTACCTAAATATAGTTAAAGCAACAACGTAGAAGAATTCCCGTTTCACAATTTGTACAATTGGATGATAATTAATGATTATACCCCAGCTTCCTTCGGCCTTAAAAAGAGAAGGACCATCCGGCTTGTTATCAGCCCACACAAAAAGCCAACATCAGCGACGGTATGGAGGGATTTATGCACACGGTATGGGTAACCTGCATGTTTGTGAAGGCTCCATTGATGCTGAACAATATATACAGGTTTGGAACAACACGTAATGCCAAGTAGACGACGTCATTTTCAGGTACAGCCTTGCATATTTTAGTAAAACAGTGCCACATTTATTACAGCAGCATGGCTCCAGCAAGACGGCAAGAGTCAACTCACGGCCGTAGTGCGAGCTAGCTAGCTAGCTTAGCTAGGTGCAGCTGTAACTCAGGTTAACTGTCATTTTAACAGGCTGATAAGTTTGTCCAGAGAACAACAGTCTGAAAACTAAATGTTCTCACCAGAGAAAGTGAACAGCCGACTCCTAATAAGCTTTTTCAAAGGAAGAGTGCGGGCCTGATTGACAGGTCGCCATGGTAACAACTTTGTCAATCATAGATAATCCCGCCCTGAAACATTCTCTGCTTTGTGGTCTATTTTAAAATAAATGGGACCATAATTTACTAAATGAACATCATGCTGTGTTGAAGAAGACTTGAAACTAGCGACTGAGACCATAAACTCATCAGGAAAGTGTTTACTGGGGTAATTATTCAGCTGAGAAGGAGAAACATTTTCCCATTATTTCTAATGGAGCCGCACTTCTTTTTTGCAACCAGAAGAGTCGCCCCCTGCTGGATTTTCAACAGAATGCAGCTTTCAGGGACTTCAGCATTCGCTTCATATTTAATTGTAGACCGGAAGCTTCCTGCTTGCTTGATACCCACTGAAAATGTGAACCAGAAAATACAACAAAAAAAAGACCCTGAACTGTTGAGCAGCTGAAATCTTTCACCAAGCAAGAAAAGGAAAACGTCCCACTTTCAAGATTACAGTCTCCTCAGTTCATACTTACAGAGTGATGTTAGTCTGTCAGTTACAGTAGTGACCTGGTGGTGAACATAATAAATTTTAATAATAAAATGTAAACGTCCATTAACTGAATATTAGTGTGTTTGTTTTGCATCGTCACGGTGATGACAGACACATGCCACATATGGAGTGCAGACCTCACTGGCCACAGAGAGCCTCCAGGTCTCACACTAACATTTGAACACAATAAGAAAACAATTAAACATTAGTGCGCGTGTCAGACACATAGTGAAATTCAAAGAAAACATATAAATACAACAAAACACTTGTATTGTTGTTCCAACTAACCCAGACTCTCGTAGCCATGAACTAGCTTACCTTACAGCTAAAACATTAGCACTAAGACCTTGCATGACATGTACTGTATCTGCATAGACACGCATAACCATGGTCTACGCTTGAGGATTTTAACTATGCTGCAACAAAAATGTTTAAAAATGTTTAAAATTTTCCTTCTAAGATTGGCTGTACCTGCCACAGGGTGCTACCTGGCACATGTGGAATAAGGACTAAACTGAGCATGTGCCGAAAGTGAAGCAGGTGATTTGTTACTTGTTCCTGATTGGGCAAATTGGACGTGTCAAAACTGACCTGTGTTACTGACCATCGCCGGTCTCACCTACAGAATCGAAGTGGAAAACAGACAAAACGCTGCACTTTAGGAGACTGCCCCTGCTGGTGGGAATGGGTAGCACCGCCAAAAACTGCCAAACTTAACTTGAGAATTTTTTTAGGGAAACTAACATCTAAAGGGAATAATACTGAATAAATCGATATAAATGTGAACACACATTTAGTGGGTGTCACATCAGCAAAATAATTTACTATTAAGGCAAGGCAGCTTTATTTACAGAGCACATTTCAAACCCACATGTAATTCAAAATCAATTAAGATACAATAAATTTAGATCAAATTAAATAAATTACATAAAATGAAATCAGATACAGATGGAAGAGACCAGAAGCCCAGTTAGTCATCCACAATGAAACAAATGAAAATAAAAGCCCAGTACAGAAACAAATAAGTGAAGGCTCAGCATCTCGGTTTTTGGTCAACGCATTTATTAATTATTTTACAGCACAATAACCTCATGCAGCGCCTCTGACCAGAACCGTTACAGATTTCATAACATGCAGGCTCCTTGGACTGTTATTGCACTATGAGACTAATTAAACTCAGAGGTGTGTCGGTGCTTTGGCCTCCGGCTGCAGTGACTTTACAAAACACCAGGTGTCCCGGTGCTGAAGGGGTCAAGAGGGGAAGGATGAAGGGTCGAGAGAAGAGGGATGAAGGGGTCGAGGGAGAGGGATGAAGGGGTCGAGGGGAGAGGGATGAAGGGGTCAAGAGGGGAAGGATGAAGGGGTCAAGAGGGGAAGGATGAAGGGGTCCAGGGGAGAGGGATGAGGGGGTCAAGAGAAGAGGGATGAAGGGGTCCAGGGGAGAGGGATGAAGGGGTCCAGGGGAGAGGGATGAAGGGGTCCAGGGAGAGGGATGAAGGGGTCCAGGGGAGAGGGATGAAGGGGTCCAGGGGAGAGGGATGAGGGGGTCAAGAGAAGAGGGATGAAGGGGTCCAGGGGAGAGGGATGAAGGGGTCAAGAGGGGAAGGATGAAGGGGTCGAGAGAAGAGGGATGAAGGGGTCGAGGGGAGAGGGATGAAGGGGTCAAGAGGGGAAGGATGAAGGGGTCGAGAGAAGAGGGATGAAGGGGTCGAGGGGAGAGGGATGAAGGGGTCGAGCTCCGGTCCATAAAGTCAACATGGAGCAGGAAGAAAACAGGATCACCTGCAGCTCAGAGGGGATCTACCCTGAGCCTGAACTCACCTGGTCCACCAGCCCTCCCGTCCGACGTGGCCTTCAAGAACACAACCAGAGTCCAGCAGACTGAACAGCAGCTCTACAACATCTACAGCTCTCTGATACTTTCAGACAGGGTTACTGATCTGGTCTACAGCTGCACCGTCAGCACTCGCAGGAACAGGAGGAGAGCCACTTTGAGGGAACTGAGTGAGTATTACGTCTAATCTGTCAACTAAACCAAGAGACCAGGTTGGTGTTTGTACTGATATAAAAAGATTTCTGCAACAACAAACTACTGTAAGAAGAGATTTGATCCATTTATTAATGTTTTGTTTTCTATTACTCCAGCCTCTCTCAGTGTTTCCAGCTCTGACACAACAATCCCCTGCTCTGCCTCAAACACTTCCCTTCTGAACTTCAGCCTCGTCTGGAGATTCAACCACAGTCAGATCATCCTGCGGACCAGGACCAGCGTCCC
This sequence comes from Lepomis macrochirus, assembly GCA_024633595.2. Lineage (NCBI taxonomy): Eukaryota > Metazoa > Chordata > Actinopteri > Centrarchiformes > Centrarchidae > Lepomis > Lepomis macrochirus. The sequence goes on from JALXJV020000021.1 coordinate 2,562,676, forward strand.
CTACACAGTCTCAGAGGAGTGGAGGCAGCAGGTGAAGGGTGTGTCTGAGTCAGGCAGCCTCACACTACAAGACTTGTCTTTGAAACAGGAGGGATATACACCTGTGAACTCAGAGATGATGAGGAGACAAACATAACTAACACCCTGCTGACGATAGAGGAAGGTAAGTTTAGCGGCATAAATTTAGCAGCGTCTTTATAGGCAAAATATCATTCAAAGGTCAAAGAGGCAGTTTATCTGTTAAAGAGCCCTATTGTTGTTTCACATGGACACACATGCTTCTATACATACTACAGCCTGGGTCACACGCAGGTGAAAACATAATGGTGACCTCCTGCCCGCAAATAGAGCAGCTTTGTTTTGGCTGAACAGAATGAAAAAGTCAAAAGTGGGACAGGATGGGAAATACAGTGCAGACATACAGAGAGGGCACAAAACAAGCGTTAAGTTTGAGTTAAGTGGGAGATACATCAGGCTACTACGTTACCACAGTACCATATGTGATCTTGATATAATATGGAGGGTCACACGGCTTCTATTCAATTCAATTCAATTCAATTTTATTTATATAGCGCCAAATCACAACAACAGTTATCTCACAGCGCTTTTCATAAAGAGCAGGTCTAGACCGTACTCTAAAGTTATTTACAGAAGCCCAACAATTGCATCCATTGCATAAGGCTTCTACCTTATCAGTACTTGTAACTTCCTTTTAACTAACCCAACTGGACATAGGCCTGCACTGCAGCCAAATGACACTTTGCTAAGCCACGTCAGCCTCAGTTAATGTTGCTAAGTCCAACAAATTAAATTTGTTCCACTTCTGGTCTTCCCGGGTCAGATTTGACGTCAATTAATCACACTATTGTGCTTCCCAGCAGATGCGCAGACATGTGAGCACACCTGCTCATGGTTCAAAAAAAAAGAAAGAAAGAGGAAGCTGCTCTGCACGGCTGACTCGTCGCCCCTCTGCTGGACGGCAGCAGCGTGACAGAAAGTAAGCAGCACGGCTATGGAATGGTGCCTTGGGTGGAGGCATGCTCCACCTCATCATTCTCCCATCCCATTCTCCATCGAGTGGACGACATCCGCTTTGGTGGGCAAGGCCTACATGGCAGCGGATCAAGCTGGTGCAAGCCTGCACACTATGGCCATCTTGCAGGCGTACCAGGCCTGCAAGATGAAAGACTGTGACCTAGGGGGAGGTTTCTCCGAGGAGGACCTGACTGAGCTCCGTAGAGCTAGTTTAGTTTAGTTCAGTACATGATTTGGTGCTCTTTACAAATGCACCTGATACACTTGGTCCAGGTGGTGGAAGACCTCTTTTTTAGGCCTGTGCACAACCAGCACACACCTCTCCTTCTGGTCGGTGGTTTACAAACATACTTACCTCAAACAAACACATGAAATCAGTGAGAATAGACAAAAGTCTGGAATCAATTCATTTAATAATAAAAGCATCCAATCACATACCTTGTCAAGCTTGTCCACGCCACCCTTGCAGCAATTGTAGTCAACCATGATTTGTGGTTTCTGCTTCTCATCCTGATGTAGAGCTGGCTCCCGGTGTTTGGTGCTCAGAAGGAGGACATTTCTTCACTGCGGCAGGATGTAGCTCACTGCTGTGGTGGAGGTTGTGAATGCAATCAGATCTGAGGAGACAGCTCTCCCCTTTGTCTGTTTTAGGGGGAAGCTCAGGCTTGTTTGTGGGTAGGAAGTAAGTGTGAGCCCCTTGAGCCCCTCAGTCATGTCCAGGATGACTCGCTTTCCCTGGTCCACTTCCAGAGCTCCATTAGTGGCTTTTCCAGTACATATCTGGCATATTATGTGGCAACGTCTGCTCTGACCCAGATTGTCAGCCTGTTCTTTGCTGGCTTGCTGGGAATGTCGGAAATTGCAGAAGCCTCTGAAGGGTACGAGCTGCTCATCAACTCTGATGTCGTCCCCTGGACGGAACAGGAGTGGGGAGGCGCTGTGTCCATCCTTCCACATATTCCAGAAAGCAGAAAGCTTGTCCTCTGTGTGGTGAGAAGGACGGGTGAGTCGGTCATCGAATCTGAGGCTTCGCTTATCTTTTGAAATAGTTTGTAGGACATAGCGCTGAAGACTAGTCTCCCACTGGTCATCACACAGGCTGCGGGTAGATTCCCATTTGGACCGGCACATACCTGTCAGGATGTGCATCCACATCACTTCATCCTGACACTAAACACTTTCCGTGCAGGTTTATCATTTCCTAAATCAGCTGAATCATCTCAGTGAAGGAAAGGTCAAAAGAGGATGCCACATCATGGATTCTTGATATAGCTTATTGGCCCTGACTAGACCAGACTAGAGATGCAACGATTATAGATTTTGTTGGTACAATCAGAGGAATAATCGCAGCAGTATTATTATTATTAATATAACACGAACATTAACCTTATTTATTCTACAGGGGAAATTGTTATTAAGGAGGGGAATAAACTGAACCGTTATCTTTATCTACTCTCATCCATACATATACTTTTTAGTGGAAATGATGATTGAGAACATCTCTCATGCAGTGTTACTAATAACTGAAATGAAGGTAATTGGAAGTCCTGGAAATGTATAAGCTCCTGATGTTATGTGAGTGTTTTACATCTGGCAACATTTTCTCAACAGACAGGAGAAGGCAACAGGATGTAATGTTAAAAGTTCGATGACTGAAGGTCTTGAAAGGACGTTCTTTCATAAAGGCCCTTTCAGAAAAGACGTGATTTGCATTGTACTGGAAGCTTACTTCAGCGCAAAAGTTCAACTACTTTGACAGGGTAGTGCATGCGAACTTGCCTAGCGATGCGGTGTGTGTTGCTCGATGCAGCAACAAACTGCCGTGGCGTAGCACAAGTCATTGAAAATAATGGGCCTCATAGTGCAGCGGTGCTGTCGTTGCACTGGGTATGAAAGGTTGCACCTTTGTTTACGTTGCACTGAAAGCTCGACTCTCACCGCCATGGCATCAATGTTACATTTAATTTCCTACCAACTTGGCAGGTTATTTAGCCCAGTTATTATGTATTTCCTTTACTAGGGCGTGCAAAGCAGGTTGGAGATCCCGCAGGTGCTTCATCAAATTTGATGTTAGGTATTCGCCCCTTTAGCAGCAACCTTTTAACAGCAAGTTCTTGAACAGGAGATCCGTCATCTTCAGTAACGGTGTACCCGCAATTCGCTGCATCCCTAGACCAGAATTGCCATTTCTGTGTTCTGTCCACTCACTGTCAGGATGTGCCGAATCTTTGGGTAGCAGTTCTACAAGGAATTCTGGGAAACACTTACACCCACATTTTAAAAGATAGAAATGCAACTGAGAGGGAGTTGAATTTTGCCCCCAACAATGAACTCTGCCAATATAAGTCTGCTCCTGAAACCAGACAATGATCCCACACTCCCATCCAGTTATCGCCAAATATCACTTGTTAACACACATCTTAAAATCATCTGCAAAGCCTTGCCCAAAATTTATTACATTTATAGGTGGAAGGTTCATTTTTTTATTACAGGATTTATTACAGGAAGACACTCCACTAGCAATACACATAGGGCACTTAATGTAATAGACTATGCCACTATTCAAAACCTGGAAACTACAGTTGTGTCTTTGCATGCATAGAAAGCATTTGAGAGAGTAAATTGGAAATTTCTATTTACGTCTTTACATAAATTTGGATTAGCACATTCCTTCATAGACTGGATTAAAACATTATACAGTTCCCCAAGCGCTTCCGTCAGGTCAAGTGATCATACTTCTCCAAGTTTCAGTCCTCAGAGGGGCACCAGGCAGGGTTACACGCTGTCTCCCTCGCCTCCCTCCTTTTTTTAAAGAACCATTAGCAGCTGCCATTAGTCAAAATAAAAAATATTAGAAGGAATTCAAACAGGAAATGAAAACAGAAAAAAACTACACAAGATAAGCCTTTATGCTGATGATGTAATACTTTTCCTCCCAAAATTCTCTGCTGCATATTGACCAATCAGCTCTCTGGAAAATGACATCACCATCTGTAGGAAATCCCACAGACTGTTTTAGCCAATAGGCTGCTTTATGTTTGCAGTGGTGATGTGGAGAAACTCTTGACTATGGCGATCCTACAGAGACTGATTAAAAGCTTCAGGCTAATGTTGCCTACAGGTTTTACAGTACAGCAGGATCAGCCTACTTACTGCCTTTAAATGTCTTTAATATTTTTTATTTGCTCCCAGTCCGTTTCACACAGCCTGACAAAGCTGTTAACATAAATGGATTTTATTTTTCTTATGTGAGGCTGAATATGATGAGCAGTTTGGTATTGAAATACTAAATTTTAATATGAACGTAGGCTGTTTATTTAGGTTAGTATAGCTTTCTAAGGACGACTAAAGAGACTGTAGTCATGTTCCGTCCCACCTATTGCGCAGCAGCCTAAATGTTCAGATTCAGTCTTTCAGACCATTTTATGGCATGAAGGGATTTTTCCGTTTCATTGCTTTATGAAGTTAATTTAGAACAATGTTTGAAACACTTTTGAGTGTGTTAAATAAATTAATCTCATTTTTGAAGTGGCAACAAGTTTTTTTTAAAGTGAGGGAGAACGGTCCGAGTCTTTTAATGTGAAAGGCCGACACACAGCCGAGCTGAAAGAATAAGGCTGATATTTTTTATCAACGCATTATTATAGACTACGCCTGTTCATTTAGACATTCACACTGTCTGCGATTTTCTGTCTCCCTGCATGTGTCAGTTTCAGCCGTGCTACTGTCGTATTTCTGTAGTGTTACAGTTTAATCCTCGATCGTAAAATATGACGCTCTGCTGACAGTGGACCTGTTCATGTCTGTTTGGTCATATGCTGCTGACACCGCCTCCTTTATGTGAACGTGCTCCCGGCTGGATCGGGAAACCCTTGGTTAATTTACTGATTCGATGCCCAGCTTCGTGGTGCCGCTTATCCCAATCGGGATTGTTAGGGTTAGTGAGGCCAGATAATGAAAACATATCCTGGGTTTGTTTCAACTTGCTTCGTGGTGCAGGACCCTGGTATGTGTGTGTTGTGTGTGAGTGAGTAAGAGGGAGAAAGAGAGAGGGGGGGGTTGTGTGTGTGTAGCTTAATTTGTAATATTATTTTAAATAATTTATTTATACCACAACTACCTTTATTTTTTAAATACAGCAAGAAAGTGTCAGACACTCGTGAAGTAAAAAAAAAACTGGTTAGAGCAGCTGACAGTTTAAAAAAAAATCTCCGATGACCGGCAGAGGGAGAGAGAGAGTGTGTGCACAGTCAGCTACGCAATGAGGATTTTTTTTCAATCCGAGTACAGATATTGACTCGTATTACTCGTATAATACTCGTACTCTGAAAAAATGCTTTATCCGTACCGGATACTCGTTTCAGCCGAGTATCCGGCTCAACCCTAGTAGCCATGTCAGTCTAGATGACACTAGAGCTGAACGGCTGGTCCTCTGGCTGCTGACGGACTGGTCCTGTGGCTCGTCTTCGTTTTGGAACTAGGTGATGCTCAATCTCATCCTCTTCTTCAAAGTCACTGTCAGACTATGAATTGTAAGAAATGTGATCTTCACATTCTGAAACCTCTTCTTGTACATCATCATCACACACACACACACACACACACACACACACACACACACACACACACTCTGACAGGAGGTGGACAGAGTAAAGGTACACAGGACCTACAGTTTCCACACTTTTATTAGCCCGGATCCAGTGGACCCGGACATCCTGTGTGTGTAAATGTGTAGGGGGGGGTGTACAGTGTGTTTTTATTGAAAATGCGTTCTGATATATATTCTTCACAGAAAATGAGCCGAGGCCAATGAGTCTGAGTTTGAAAAAATAAATAATCGTATAATTTTTCTTTTGATAAAAAATGAAAACGGGTCCAACAGACCCGAACACCATAAAAGGGTTAAGCAAATAACTCAGTCATTTGCTTAATCCCTCACCAGCAATATACAATTTCCACGACACATTGTAATGTTGTCTCAGTGTAGTTTCAGTGATGTTTGCTATCTGGGTGTGGCTGCAAGTGTTTTATATTATATATATTTATATTCCCAAGAAAACAGTCTATTTGATCCGGATAGTCTAATGGCATGTGGATACAGTTCAGTCATTTAAAAATATTTTCAGTTATGATGTTAAGGTAAAATAATTTCTTTAATTTTTCAAAACTTTATCAGAATGCAACATCGCATTAACATAAAGATGGTCTTAACATTGTGTAGGACATTTGAACGATAATAAGGTTATGTTTTTTTCCTTTTGTACCTCTCAGAGGAAAATATTATAGCATACTTTTAAGTACACCATGTTTATCTGACATCTTTAATGAAAAGCCACGCAAACAAATTTTACGCTTTGCCCAGTACAGCACCCATTAAGTCCGACTGACATTCACCATATTAGCAACTGAAAGTTATAACTTTATGTGTTTGTTTGTAGGTTGTCTGTTTTAGATTCCCTGACTCAGCAAATGGGACAGGAGTCGTTGCCTTGTCCAGGAATCATAAATATGGCTTACTATGCTTCAGACAGGAAGGTTGGATGGCAAACAGAGCAGGAGTGCATATGAGTCCTAAAGGTTTGTTTATCTCTGAACTTTACTGGAATCCATGTCTCATTGAAAAGTTTACTGTTTATCTTGACGACAACAATTCATATTAGTCTAAGTTGCAGTTAAATCAAGAGTATGGAGTATGAGAGCCCATTAGGGTTTTATGTCCCCCAGAATAAATATTGATTAATGATTTACCATCTGAATCATCAGCATGGTTGAGAAATGCTGAAATGCTGAATCATCATTGCAATACCAATGAAATGCGACTGTATATAAGAGTGACATTGGAATAACAATGATTTATAATCGTCCCAATTATAATTCTGTGAATCTCTTGAGTATCCACATCGCTCCATCTTGACACTGAATGCTTTCCGTGTAGCTTTGATATTTCCAAAATCATCTGGATCATGTCAGGAGTAGAGGAAAGGTCAAAAGAGTAGGTCAAATTGTGAATTTTTGATATGGCATATCTCATGGGCCCTGGCATCATGCCTGAATGTAGAGCAGCTTCATGGTATGGGATGGAGACCTGACTTGCCCGTTCTTTGCTTTCCACTCATTGTCAGAACGGGCAGTGTCCTCCTCACTTTCAGAGAAGAGGGTAGTGGGCGGTCAGAGAAGGGGTCAGAGGCACTCAACGATGTGGAGGACTCCATGGACTCCATGAGTCTTCCATGTCAGACTCCCCTTTGGACCTTGTGTCTTCTTCAGAAGACACATATCACTGGCAGATTCTTATGCACTGAAATGTCTTCATTTTGTGCAGATTCCTCTCCTCATTGTTCCAAAGAAGACATTTAGATTGCCAAAGTTAGATGATGAACAGATCACGGCTCTGTATTTACCCGGCTGAATGGCTGAATTCTACGAAGCTCTCTCACATATGCAGAATAAAAAAGCCTGTGGCCCAAAATGGAATGGAAATGCAATTTCCTGGTGGCTGCGCCTTGCCGACAGATTGACTCGCACATGCATCCTGCATCATAGGCGGGCATCATGTCAAGGGGGGGGGGCCCTCGCCCAGACGAGTGGCGCCTCCATCCCGATCTGGCGACCAGATCTGGCTCTGGTTCGGCAGGGCAGAGGAGGATGTGTTTGCCAACAAGGAGAAAGTTCAGTGCGCCCTTTGGTTTTCACTGAGCCCGCAGGACATCCCCCTGCTGGGAGTCTGGGACGCCTTTGCGCACACCCTTTGGTGCCTTCTGGATCGCCTGCAGTTTTCAACCTTGGCGGTGACTCTGGTGGCCCCGGAGCGCACCACCGCGCATTGATTTGCCTGTCTCCAGCGGGTGCTGACGGGAAATCAGGTCGACGGCAGCTCGGTTATTCTGTGTCCTAACCCAGCGTTCATGCCTAAAAGCATTACAAGCTGCTTTCGGTCACAGGTCATCACCCTCTCAGACTTTTTTCCTCCCCCCTTTGATCGGTGGGATGCCACGTCCCACCTCCTCTGCCCGGTGCGGGCGCTGTGCTGTTATGTTGCACGCACTGCTGCCCGGCGCCGTTTGCAGCGTCTGTTTGTGCACTATAGGGAGCAGTCCAAGGGACTTCCCCTGTCAGCGCAGCGCCTGTCTCACTGGTTGTGCGATGCCATTTCCTAGGCTTATGTGTCTGAGCGATTCTCCTCATGAGTGTGCAGTGCGCCCTCTCCCACGGGACGGTGTGGGGGGGTGGCCGCTGCTTACGTAGCCCTGCCTTGTGCGCAGCTGATGCGGTTGTTCTCGTGACCCCGCCTGCGTCTGTACAGCTGCGGGGCCGGCCACCCAGTTTCTCGACTAACGCATGGGTCGGCCCTCGGCCTCCTATGCCGCTCCACCGGCACTCGTGCGCATGTCGACACCAATGCTGCAGCCAGCAGGCAACTGGATGGCTCATTATGGCTCTGGGCAGGTGAGTTGTGTTGGTGGTGCCGTATGGGCCAGTGAGGCGTTGACTCATCCTGTTTCGCCTCTAACCCAATAGCGATAGCCTTAGAGGGCGAAGCCTGTATGAAATAGAACAGATGTTACATATTGCAAACCGGATTATATGAGTATAGGTGCAGCCCTCTAAGTTGAAGGCCTCACTGGACCTTGGTTCTCAGTGCTGAAGAAAAGTCATTTGGGAGCTGAAGGCGGGGTCTCACCGTTGCATATATACAAGGTGTGGACGTAGGAGAGGCCCACGCTGTGGGTGGGCATAGACTAAAATTCTCAGTACCGTGCAGGCCCGCAGAAGGGGTTAAACCCAATAGCAATAGCCTTCGAGGACTGCGCTTCTACTCATAGAATCCAGGTTACAATACATAACCCCTGACTCACAGGGTTTCCTGATGGACAGATAGCTTTACTTGTTGCTGCAGGTAGTTAACAAGGTAACTAGCTGCTGTTATTAGCTCAGTTACCTGTGCAACTACAGGTCAAATTAGCTTACTCTGCCAGTACTGGGAGATCGGAGCAATGTTAGTGTTTACCATAGACTGTAGGTGTTTAAGGTACACGGGTGCGGTGCCTGATTGGGCCCCATCAGGGTCCCGCCATATCCACATTCGTACTGTATTCCCAGTGGTCAAACTGGCCTCTGTCGGTCTCGAAGGCTGTGCTTGCTCCTGGTCCAGGTGCCATGTTCACTCACTGGGAGCTGAACCGGTCTGCACAGAGTCTGCATGATGGGTTGGGGGCGTAAACACACATTCGCTGCTACAGGTGACTGTAAACGCCAATCAATGTGTCTTGCTTTGGGTATTTACCATAGACTGTAAATAAGAAACATATATGCAGACAAATAAAACTACTTTTTCTGTTTCATGGAAACTTCCATCTTAAAGTAATCCCTATGAGTAATCCCGATTTTACAAAATGTACCTGTAATCTGATATTTTTTCTGCACTGTAACTGAATACAGTTACATTTTTTTATATCCTGATTACGTAATGCCGTTACATGTAATCAGTTTCTCCCCAGCCCTGCTTAATGTAATAGACTACGCCGTTATTCATAACCTGAAAAATACACTTTTCTCTTTGGATGCAGAGAAAGCATTTGAGTAGCGAGAGAATCACATGACACACCTGACCTTGACACAGAAACCTGTCGCTCTTGCTGCGTTCTCTCCTCCTCGCTCAGAGACCTTTGCTGAGTTTGGAGTTTCTCTCTTCTTCAGGATGTTTCCCTCTGAAGCAGCTGTGAGCTGCACTTTATCAGAGGTGCTGAAGTGAACACTTGAGTGGTTGTGTGAGATTTCTATCTGATCACAGTGTTTTCAGTTTCTGTTTTCCACCTCTGATTGCATGAGCGTAAGGGAATTAAAATAAATTGGTAAGGAGTCAGAGTTGTGTTAATATATTTAACGTTTTGTCAAAACAAGAATCATAAATAACAGTGAGAACTTTTTTTCACTTGAGCCCCAGCCCAACAAAATGTCTGTGCACGTCCCTGCTCAGAAATGAGTCATTTGTATATTAAAATCACAAAACAAATCGAGCTGGGGGCGCGACACTGTCACCGTTTTTACTCTGAGGAGTTTGCAGGTCTGGGTGTAAAACACTGCAAATATTTGCCTCTCACTCAAGTTGCTTCTTTAGTTCTAACTGACTGGCACAAAGTCCGAGGTATTTAACCCGTTAGGTCCTTATCAAGGAAATGGTTATGACTTGGTTAGTTGTGCTCCTGGCTGTTGACAGTTATTGTGGTCATTAGAGCCTCCTCCCACACAGTCAAGCCTCTTTTTGCTGTACTATATAAATCACACACTTTTACAGGTTAGACATTTCAACTGTGTAAACTGCCAGTGTGAGAATGAAGATTGTGGCTGTGATTTCCGTGCTGCTGCTGCTGGTCTGCAAGACTACGGCAGGAAATGAACTTTCTTTTCTGCCAGACATACACACTGTTCTGAGAGCCTCGTTGTTGAAGCAGTCGTTGGAAATTAGATTCTTGAAAAAAGAAAATGAAGGTACAGTATTATGTCAGGATATGTGCAGTTCATCCTTTGGATATGGCATCTATGCAGATTAATCTCAAATGACTGTAATTGAATAATGAGTAACACCATTTGGATCCATTCTCTAAGAACCACTGTTGCTTTAAAAGGGTAACAATGCCATGTCATAGCAGCTCATTCATATCCAAAAAGGATAAAAATGAAGTATTTTCTTCCACAGATATATTGGAACAATTTTCACAGAAATTTGTGATGCAGTGAAGTGAAACTCAGTTATTTATCCTCTTTGTCAGCACAAGCAGCAAAGCTTGAAGAACTGGAGAAGCAGAAGACTGAGATTGACAAGCTGAAGCAACAGCTGCAAGGTATTGTATGGAAATCCTCATGGATCTGATCAATTCTGTAGAAAATGTAAAAAGATTATATTTTATGACACCTGTTCAATTGTGAGGCATAAAGTAAGCATGTGCTCTGGAGAAATGTAGGTACCAAGTATATTTTTTTCTAGTGTGCAGGATTAGAGATGTTGATGTTTTCATGCCCACTCCCATAGACAGCCATTTAAGAAAATAGTCATAACGTGTTGTTATACTGCAGTTTTTGGCTTCTGTAACATTTAATGCTTTTAAACGTCAAACTTGCTTTTATATTTATTTATAAAAAAATCTACTGAAAGTGTTGAATAGTAGAAAAATACAAAGGATAATGGTCACATGGGTGTGTCCACAGACAGTTTAATATATGTACATTTCTCTCTCTCTCAGTCAGACAGGTTGCTTTCTCAGCCTCTCTGTTGGCAAGCGGCAGAGCCACTATCGGACCCTTCTCTGGATACACTACCATGATCTTTAAAAATGTCGTCACAAACATTGGGAATGCCTACAACCCAAACACAGGTACCTGAACTCTGAAGTCTTAACAAATTTCACTTGATATTGTCAGTCTGATTGTCAGTTGATTTTCCATTTAAAATAACAAATAAAATGTCCAACAGGTATTTTCACCCCACCAGTGAAAGGAGCCTACCACTTCCAGTTTTACATAGGAGCGTATATAGGTTCCCATGGTACAGCTGCTGTGTTGGTCAAGAACTCACAGCGCACTTTTGCCACGTTTGAGCATCAGACGTCTGGTTTTGGAACTGCTGCTAATGGCATCACACTGCTTCTAGACGTCGGAGATGTTGTGTTTATCCAACTGTGGTATAATTCTGTCGTGTTTGACAATGACAATCACCATACCACCTTCAGTGGTCACCTGCTTTTCCCTATGTGAGATGAAAACAGGTCTTCTTTCTCTTAACCTCTTTGCAGGTTTTCTTAAAATGAATAAATCTGAATCACTGTAGCAATGTATAGTCAACTTGTAATTTTCCTTTAAATAAAAGCTAGATGAGCTGTGCAACAACATTTACATAAAATATTGAGATATTTTCCATCTGTATCTGAGGCCGGATCTGCTCACATAATGACCAATATTAACCTTCTTATTTCTTCAACTTCAAAGTGATTAATGTTTCTGATTCTCTTGTGATTTGAATTAAACAATAAGCATAGCATCAATACTATATGTGGACATTTCTTTATTCTTTTTGTTCCATCTTTAAATATTAACATATGGAAACCAGAAAATCCTAAGAAAAGTTTGGTCCGTTTCACCTTGAGCTGTTAATGTTACCATCAAAGCAGTGATGGTGATTCAAGGTTCGATGTGACCTTTTTATCCCAGAGGGAGATAATTTGGTTCTATAATTATCATTATTCATTTTAAGTCTGTAGCACTACATCCTTTACTGTCTGTCTTTCTGTGTGGATATTGTTTTGCTGCCCCCCCAAATGGACGAGGCAGATGGCTGCCCATCCTGAGTCCTGGTTCTGCCCGTGGTTTAAAACATAGGAAGGAAGTTTTGTCTGGCTTCTTTCTCGAAGTGCTTGCTCTGTAAATAATAACACAAAGTGTACGGTGTAGACCTGCTCTATGTCAAAAACACAATAAATTAAAGCTGCAAGCAGCGTTGGGCGGGCCCTCGCACCTGTAGCACGTCGGGGTGTGACGCGGCCGCGTTGCATGTTCTCGTGCTCTGCGGTGCGGCTGTGCATTTGCTACGCGATTCGACGTTGCATGAAGGTTTTGTTCCTCACTTCCTGTCAGCCAGCAGGTGGCTTATGACTGTTGGTGAATGTCGGCATGTACATGTGTTCAGGGCGGGACTGTTATCCTACATGTAAAGTTTGGTGCAGATGTGAGCATGTACAGTGAAGTTACAACCACTTCCTGTGTCATGGCGAAGAGTTGATCTTTGACGCCATGCCACGGATACGCCCATTGACAAAACTCACAGTTAGCACAACTTTTCATCGTCAATGCCTTTAGAAGGCACAGCAGAAATTTGAAGTCGATCCAACTAAATCCCTAGGAGGAGTTTGTTAAAGTACGGAGTGTGTAAATCGTCCCAAAATGGCCGCAAAATTCAAAATGGCCGACTTCCTGTTGGGTTTAGGGCATGGCTCCAAGAGGCTTTTTTATACTTCTGGACATGATACATGTGCCACAGAAATTTCATACATGTAGGTCAAATGTGCGGCGGGGGCTGCTTCGTTAAAGGTCACTTCCTGTCGCCAGCAGGTGGCGCTATGACTGTGGGTGAATGTTGGCATGTAGATTTGTTCAGGGCGGGACTCTTGTCAAACGTGCAAAATTTCGTGCAGATCTGAGAATGTACACAGAAGTTAGAACAACTTCCTGTTTCATGGCTGAATCGTCGACGCCATCGGACAGCTCCATCGACGAAAAGCGCGAGATAGCACAACTTTTCATCGTCAATGCCTTTAGAAGACACAGCAGAAATTTGAAGTCGATCCGACTAAATCCCTAGGAGGAGTTAGTTAAAGTACGGAGTGTGTAAATCATCCAATAATGGCGGCAAAATTCAAAATGGCCGACTTCCTGTTGGGTTTAGGGTATCGCTCTAAGAGGCTTTTTTGTACCTCTTGACATGATACATGTCCCCCCAAAATTTCGTGCGTGTAGATCAAACGTGCGGCGGGGGCTGCTTCGTTAAAGGTCACTTCCTGTTGCCAGCAGGTGGCGCTATGACTGGGGTGAATGTCGGCATGTACATGTGTTCAGGGCGGGACTCTTGTCACACGTGTAAAATTTCGGTGCAGATCTGAGCATGTACAGCCAAGTTACTACAACTTCCTGTTTCATGGCGAATCATCAACGCCACGGACACGCCCATTGACGAAAACGCGCAGATAGCACAACTTTTCATCGTCAATGTCTTTAGAAGGCACAGCAGAAATTTGAAGTCGATCCGACTAACTCCCTAGGAGGAGTTCGTTAAAGTACGGAGTGTGTGAATCGTCCAAAAATGGCGGGCAAATTCAAAATGGCGGACTTCCTGTCGAGTTTAGGGTATGGGTTCTTGAGGCTTTTTTGTGCATCTTGATATGATACACGTCCCCACCGAGTTTCGTACATGTAGGTCGAACGTGGACGAGGGGCTGCTTTTTTCTAATTTTCCAGGTGGCGCTAGCGAGCCATTTTGCCACGCCCATCCGCGAAACCCACAAAATACGAAATTTTTCACCAGTCCTGACATGCGTGCCAAATTTGGTGAGTTTTCGAGCATGTTGCGGCCGCGAAAATTGAGCTTACTTTGCAGAAAAATAAAGAAAAAATTAAAGCTGCAAGCAGCGATGGGCGGGCCCTCGCACATGTAGGGCGTCGGGGTGAGTGGCGGTCGAAGTTGCCTATTGTGGACCCCTGCCTGTGCAACTGTGAATTTTGTATGCCGCCGGATGCTGCATGAAGGTGTTGTACCTTACTTCCTGTTGCCAGCAGGTGGCGCTATGACTGCTTTTAATGTCGGCATGTACATGTGTTGAGGCGGGACTCTTGTGAAACATGTAAAATCTCATACAGATCTGAGCAGCTACAGTGAAGTTACAACCACTTCCTGTTTCATGGGAAAGAGTTGACCTTTGACGCCATCGCCACGGACATGCCCATTGGCGAAAGCGCCAGATAGCACAACTTGTCATCCTCAATGCCTTTAGAAGGCACAGCAGAAATTTGAAGTCGATCTGACAATATCTCTAGGAGGAGATAGTTAAAGTACACAGTGTGTAAATCACCAAAACTTTGCCATAAAATTCAAAATGGCCGACTTCCTGTTGGGTTTAGGGCATCGCTCCAAGAGGCTTTTTGTGCGACTGGACATGATACATAAGCCACAGAAATTTTGAACATGTAGGTCAAACATGTGGCGGAGGCTGCTTCGTTAAAGGTCACAACAAGGTCACTTCCTGTTGCCAGCAGGTGGCACTATGACTGTGGGTAAATGTCGGCATGTACATGTGTCCAGGGCGGGACTCTTGTCAAAGCGTGTAAAATTTCGTGCAGATCTGAGCATGTACAGTGAAGTTAGAACCACTTCCTCTGTCATGGCGAAGACTTGATCTTTGACGCGACGCCACGGACACGCCCATTGACGAAAACTCACAGATAGCACAACTTTACATCTTCAATGCCTTCAGAAGCCAAAGCAGAAATTTGAAGTCGATCCGACTCTATCTCTAGGAGGAGTTCGGTGAAAGTACAGAGTGTGTAAGTCACCAAAGCGTTGCCATAAAAATCAAAATGGCCGACTTCCTGTTGAGTTTAGGGAGTGGTCCAAGAGACTTTTGTGCGTCTGGACATAATACACGTTCCACAGAAATTTTATACATGTAGGCCAAGCGTCGCGGCGGGGTCTGCTTCGTTAAAGGTCAGTTCCTGTTGCCAGCAGGTGGCGCTATGACTGGGGGTGAATGTCAGCATATAGATTTGTTCAGGACGGGACTCTTGTCAATCGTGTAAAATTTCGTGCAGATCTGAGCATTTACAGCCAAGTTACTACAACTTCCTGTTTCATGGCGAATCATCGGCGCCACGGACACGTCCATCGGCGACAACAGCGCAGATAGCACAACTTTACATCATCAATGCCTTTAGAAGGCACAGCAGAAATGTGAAGTCGATCCGACTAAATCCCTAGGAGGAGTTCGTTAAAGTATGGAGTGTACAAATCGTCCCAAAATGGCCACCAAATTCAAAATGGCGGACTTCCTGTCGAGTTTAGGGTATGGGTTCTTGAGGCTTTTGTGCGTCTTGATATGATACACGTCCCCACCAAATTTCGTGCATGTAGGTCAAAGCGTGGGGCGGGGCTGCTTCGTTTAAGGTCACTTCCTGTTGCCAGCAGGTGGCGCTATGACTATGGTTGAATGTTGGCATGTACATTTGTTCAGGGCAGGAGTCTTGTGAAATGTACAAAATTTGGTGCAGATCCGAGCATGTATAGCGAAGTTACTACAACTTCCTGTTTCATGGCGAATCGTCGGCATGCCACGGACACGCTACATCGACGAAAACGCACAGATAGCACAACTTTTCATCGTCAATGCCTTTAGAAGGCACAGCAGAAATTTGAAGTCGATCCGACTAAATCCCTAGGAGGAGTTCGTTAAAGTGCGGAGTGTACAATCGTCCCAAAATGGCCACCAAATTGAAAATGGCGGACTTCCTGTCCAGTTTAGGGTATGGGTTCTTGAGGCTTTTTGTGCGTCTTGATATGATACACGTCCCCACCAAATTTCGTGCATGTAGGTCGAGCGGGGACGAGGGGCTAATTTTTCTAATTTTCTAGGTGGCTGGCGAGCCATTTTGCCACGCTCGTCTGCGAAACCCACAAAATACGAAATTTTTCACCAGTCCTGACATGCGTGCCAAATTTGGTGAGTTTTCGAGCATGTTAGCGACGCTGAAAAATGAGCTTACTTTGCAGAAAAATAATAATTAAAGCTGCAAGCAGCGATGGGTGAGCCCTCGCACCTGTAGCGTCGGGGTGAGGCTGACGGCGTTGCATATTCTGGAGCTCTGCCGGTGTGGCTGTTCATTTGCTACAGCGATTCGGACGTTGCATGAAGTTGTTGTACCCTAACGTCCTGTTGCCAGCAGGTGGCGCTATGACTGTGGGTGAATGTCGGCATGTACATGTGTTCAGGGCGGGACTCTTGTCAAACATGTAAAATTTCGTGCAGGTCTGAGCATGTACAGTGAAGTTACAACCACTTCCTGTGTCATGGCGAAGACTTGATCTTTGACGCGACGCCATGGACACGCCCATTGACAAAAACCCGCAGATAGCACAACTTTTCATCGTCAATGCCTTTTGAAGGCACAGCAGAATTTTGAAGTCGATCCGACTAAATCCCTAGGAGGAGTTCGTTAAAGTACGGAGTGTGTAAATCGTCCCAAAATGGTCGCACAACTCAAAATGGCCGACTTCCTGTCGGGTTTAGGGCATTGCTCCAAGAGGCTTTTTTGTGCGTCTGGACATGATAGATGTACCACAGAAATTTCGTAACTGTAGGTCAAATGTGCATCGGGGGCTGCTTCGATAAAGGTCACTTCCTGTTGCCAGCAGGTGGCGCTATGACTGTGGTTGAATGTCGGCATGTAGATTTGTTCAGGGCGGGACTCTTGTCAAAAGTGCCAAATTTCGTCAAGATCTGAGCATGTACACTGAAGTTACAACAACTTCCTGTTTCATGGCGAGTCATCGACGCCACGGACACGCCCATTGACGAAAACGCGCAGAGAGCACAACTTTTCATCGTCAATGCCTTTAGAAGGCACATCAGAAATTTGAAGGCGATCCGACTTAATCCCTAGGAGGAGTTAGTTAAAGTGCGAGTGTGCGAATCGTCCCAAAATGGACACCAAATTCAAAATGGCGGACTTCCTGTCGAGTTTAGGGTATGGGTTCTTGAGGCTTTTTTGTGCGTCTTGATATGATACCGTCCCCACCAAATTTCGTGCATGTAGGTCGAGCGTGGACGAGGGGCTAATTTTTCCAATTTTCTAGGTGAGCTAGCGAGCCATTTTGCCACACGCCCGTACGCTGAAACCCACAAAATACGAAATTTTTCACCAGTCCTGACACGCGTGCCAAATTTGGTGAGTTTTCGAGCATGTTGCGACCGCGAAAATGAAGCTTACTTTGCAGAAAAAAGAAAAAAGAAAAAAGAAAAAAAAATAATCCTTACAATTTCAATAGGGTCCTCGCACGTTTCGTGCTCGGGCCCTAAAAAAAAAAAAATAATCCTTACAATTTCAATAGGGTCCTCGCACGGTTCGTGCTCGGGCCCTAATTAACTGTAAAACTGAATTTAATTGAATTGTGAGCAGGCAGCTGCTGTGGGAGTCTAAACTGCCACAACGAGGAATGTACTGGGACTGAAATTGAGCCCGGGACTTTGTGACAGAGAGGCCTTTTATGTGAGCGCCCTGTGTGCACAGAGAAAGAGTTTTTGCATTTACTGTTTCTATTGTAAACAGTGAGTCAGATAGTGTATTATAACGCAGGAAAACACCTGAAGTAACCCATCGGCTAGCCAGAACATCCAACAGACCTGCACATTTCTGAAAGGGCACTTTGCATGTAGGCTACAACACCACAGTAATAAATTAGGTAACTTGTTAGGCCACTGAGGAGCTAGACTGATATTCACTGTTCTAAAAAAGAAAACATCACTGCAAGACAAACAAACTTGACTGTTTTGGTTCAATAAGTAGTAAACTGCAGTTGAAAGATGATGAAGCAAGAAAGAAAACTGCTCATTTTGCCAGTTCACCTGACAGTTGCCAGCGACCATAGTTAAGTGCATCCCTGGGGCCAGAGCGGGCGACATTGAGTCTTATTTGAAACTGCTGGCTAAGGATAAACGTAAAGAAAGTAAGATTGTTATTCACGTTGGCGGTTATGACTCCTGGTTACGCCAATCAGAGGTCACTAAGATTAATGTTGAGTCGGTGTGTTCATACACAAAAACAATGTCGGACACCGTAGTTTTCTCTAGACCCCTGCCCAATCTGACCAGTGATGACATGTATAGCCGCATGTCGTCATTCCGCCGCTGGTTGCCGAGGTGGTGTCCAGCAAACGATGTGGGCTTTGTAGATCATTGGCAGACTTTCTGGGGAAGACCTGGTCTGATTCGGAGAGACGGCATCCATCCCACTTGGGAAGGAGCAGCTCTCATTTCTAGAAATCTGGCCAACTTTATTAGCGGACCAAATCCATGACAACCCAGAGTTGAGACCAGGAGGCAGAGTCGGCAGTCTAACACACTTCTCTGCTCCTCCGTTCCAGGAGTTACTTAGTGAAAACCCTATAGTGACGGTGTCTGTCCCCCGACCATTGAAATTATTTAAATCAAAGGTAAACAGAAGAGGAGCTGTGCATAAAAACCTCATAAAAATTAAAAACACAAGAGGAATAGTGCAAACGAATAGGAGAGTAAAATGTGGACTCTTAAACATCAGATCTATCTCTTCTAAAGGTGAACTAGTAAATGAACTAAAATCAGATTATGAAATGGATTTATTTTGTCTTAACGAAACCTGGCTGGGTGATGGAGAATGTGTGAGCCTAAATAAATCCACCCCTCACAGTCATATGCATACTCACATTCCTCGAAGCACGCCAAGGTGGGGCCCGTGGAGAGGAAATGACCATAGTTGTAAATGAAAGTGGCTTGCGGTTATGGAGATCTGAAATGAATGTAAGTCTATCGGACTTGCGGCTTCGGAGGACTTAATTAAAATAGGTTTTTCAGTTTTCACGATTTTGCGCGATGCAGCTGGATCCCCCGAACGCGTGGATATAAGGTTTTTCATATACGCCGTAGGCGGGGTTCCAAGCTCAAACGCGTTGACCTTGCTTATAGCGCCCTAGCGGTAGAAGTGTGCGGATTTTTGCGCCTGCCGTCGTCTCATGTGTCTGAACCTACCCTGTGAGTTTCGCGTTCCTAGTGCTTACCGTCTAGGCCGCAGTATTGGAATTAGGGCCCACTTCGGGCTTGGACCCCTAATTATAACTCATTTGAAAGCCTTGTTCTGAGTCTTTCACACCCAAGCTGGAAATCACTGCAACCAATTCTATTTGTTATAGTGTACCGAGCACCTGGGCCGTACTCTGAATTCTTATCAGAATTTGCAGAGTTTTTGTCAACTTTAGTCCTTAAAACGGACAAAGTTATTATTGTAGGGGATTTTAATATTCATGTGGATGTTGAGAATGACAGCTTTAGTACTGCGTTTATCTCTCTATTAGATTCAATTGGCTTCTCTCAGAGTGTTCATGAACCGACTCACTGTTTTAATCACACCCTCGACCTTGTTCTGGTATATGGTATTGAAATTGAACATTTAATAGTGTTCCCACAGAATCCCTCTTTATCTGACCACTGTTTGATCACTTTTGAGCTTGTATTGATGAACTATCCTCCATTGGGCAAAAATTTCTATACAAGATGTCTGTCTGATAGCACTATAGCTAAATTTAAGGATGCGATTCCATCAGCTCTAAATTCACCATCAGGTATGAAATTAAGAGAGGACTCTTATGCGAATTACAGTCCCTCCCAAGTCGATCATCTTGTTGATAGTGCTGCAGGCTCGCTGCAAACAACACTCGACTCTGTAGCCCCTCTACAAAAGAAAATATTAAAACAAAGACGGTTAGCTCCATGGTATAATACTGAAACTCGCAAACTAAAGCAAATATCGCAGAAACTTGAGAGGGATTGGCGTTCCACCAAACTGGAAAATTCTTGTTTATTTTTGGCTAGATAGTCTTAAAACTTATAGGAAGGCCCTCCGTAATATCAAAGCAGCGTACTACTCGTCATTAATAGAGGAAAATAGGAACAACCCCAGGTTTCTTTTCAGCACTGTAACTGACAGAAAGTCACAGCTCTACTGAGCTAAGTATTCCCATAGCTCTCAGTAATTACGACTTCATGAGCTTCTTTAATGATAAAATTCTAGCTATTAGAAACAAAATCCACCAAGACCTGCCCTCAACTGGCACCGACTTAACTCTATACTCAGGAACTTTAGAAACAGCTGTAAAAATAGTTATATGTTTAGACTGCTTTGCTTCCCTCAATCTTTATCAACTAACTTCAATAATTTCTTCATCTAAACCATCTACCTGCCTCTTAGACCCCATCCCGACTAGGCCGCTTAAAGAAGTTTTGCCCTTAGTCAGCACTTCTCTACTGGATGTGATCAATCTGTCTTTATCAACAGGCTATGTGCCACAGTACTTTAAAGTAGCTGTAATTAAACCTCTTCTGAAAAAGCCCAACCTGGATCCAGACGTTTTAGCTAACTATAGACCTATATCTAACCTTCCATTTCTCTCTAAGGTCCTGAAGAAAGCAGTCGCCAAACAGCTGTGCGACTTTCTACATAGCAATAGTTTATTTGAGGATTTTCAGTCAGGATTTAGAGCCCATCATAGCACAGAGACAGCACTGGTGAAAATTACTAATGACCTCCTAACTGCATCAGACAAAGGACTTGTCTCTGTATTGGTTTTACTAGATCTTAGTGCTGCATTTGATACCATTGACCATCAGATCCTATTACAGAGACTGGAACATTTCATTGGCATTAAAGGAACCGCTCTAAGCTGGTTTAAGTCCTATTTATCAGATCGATTTCAGTTTGTACATGTTAACGATGAGTCCTCCATGCATACCAAAGTTAGTCATGGAGTTCCACAAGGATCTGTGCTCGGACCAATCCTCTTCACTTTATATATGCTTCCTTTAGGCAATATTATCAGGAAACACTCCATAAACCTTTATTGTTATGCAGATGATACTCAGTTATATCTATCGATCAAGGCAGATGAAACTCATCAGTTAGCTAAGCTTCAAATGTGTCTTGTAAAACCTGGATGACCTGCAATTTTCTAATGTTAAACTCAGATAAAACTGAAAATATTGTTCTAGGGCCTAAGCACCTCCGTGACGCATTATCTAAAGATATAGTTTCCCTGGATGGCATCGCCCTGGCCTCCAGCACCACTGTGAGAAATCTTGGAGTTATCTTTGACCAGGACATGTCGTTGAACTCTCACATTAAGCAAATTTCAAGGATCACCTTTTTTCACTTACGTAATATTACAAAAATCAAGAACATCCTGTCTAAAAATGATGCAGAAAAACTAGTCCATGCATTTGTTACTTCTAGGCTGGATTACTGCAATTCCTTATTATCAGGCTCTTCGAAAAAGTCCATTAAGACTCTTCAGCTGATCCAGAATGCTGCAGCACGTGTTCTGACAGGAACCAGTAAAAGAGATCATATCTCTCCTGTCTTAGCTTCTCTGCATTGGCTTCCTGTAAAATCCAGAATAGAATTTAAAATCCTTCTTCTCACATACAAAGCTCTTAATGGTCAGGCACCATCTTATCTTAAAGAGCTCATAGTACCTTACTACCCCACCAGAGCACTGCGCTCCCAGAATGCAGGATTACTTGTGGTTCCTAGAGTCTCCAAAAGTAGAATGGGAGCCAGAGCGTTCAGCTATCAGGCTCCTCTCCTGTGGAACCAGGTTCCAGTTTGGGTTCGGGAGGCAGACACCGTCTTTACATTTAAGAGTAGGCTTAAGACTTTCCTTTTTGATAAAGCTTATAGTTAGGGCTGGCTCAGGTGAGTCCTGAACCATCCCTTAATTATGCTGCTATAGGCTAGACTGCTGGGGGATTTGCAAATGATGCACTGAGCTCCTCTCTCCTCTTCTCTATCTCCCTGTGAGTGCAACCTCATCCCATTAATGCATGTTACTAACTCGACTTCTTCCCTTTCCCGTGGTCGTGTACTTCCTCCTCCTGTCGCTTTCTGCAGGTGTTCCTGGTTCTGGAGCTGTGGAGTCTGGATCTGTGGTTGGGAGTCTCCTGCTGCCCCCGTGTTCCTGCTTGACGCCCTCTGCTACAGTTGCCACTACTGTTACTAGTCCTATTGCTATTATTACTGTTATTATTATTATCATTAACATTACTATAAATATCTGTACCATTTTTCATTCAGTCTATAGCAACATTACCTTTACTGTCTGTACCTCTGTGTGTATACTGTGTAGGCTGCCTCACCTCTGCTCTCTCTCTCTTGCTCTCTCTCTTTCTCTCTCTCTCTCTCTCTCTCCCCTCACCCCCAACTGGTCGAGGCAGATACCCCCCCACCCTGAGCCATGGTTCTGCTCGAGGATTCTGCCTCTTAAAAGGAAGTTTTTCCTTGCCTGTGTCGCCTAGTGCTGCTCTTGGTGGGAATTGTTGGGCTTCTGTAAATAACTTCAGAGTTCGGTCTAGACCTGCTCTTTCTGAAAAGTGCTGTGAGATAACTGTTGTTGTGATTTGGCGCTGTATAAATAAAATTGAAAAAATTGAATTGACCTGACAGAAGCGCTTGGGGAACTGTATAATGTTTTAATCCAGTCTATGAAGGAATGTGCTAATCCAAATTTATGTAAAGACGTAAATAGAAATTTCCAATTTACTCTCTCAAATGCTTTCTATGCATGCAAAGACACAACTGTAGTTTCCAGGTTTTGAAAAGTGGTATATTTTATTACTGTAAGTGCCCTATGTGTATTGTTAGTGGAGTGTCTACCTGTAATAAATCCTGTTTGGTCGAGGGTGTATTATACAAGGAGTGACTTCTGGGCAGGGCTTTGCAGATGATTTTAAGCTCTGTGTTAAAAGTGATATTGGGCGATAACTGGATGGGAGTGTGGGATCTTTGTCTGGTTTAAGGACCAGACTGATATTGGCAGAGTTCATTGTTGGGGGCAAAATTCAACTCCCTCTCAGTTGCATTTCCATCCCATTAAAATGTGGGTCTAAGCAATTACCAGAATTCCTTGCAGAACTGTCGCCCAAAGATTCGGCCGATCCTGACAGTGAGTGGACAGAAGACAGAACTGGCAATTAGGGAATCTAGGGATGCAGCGACTTGCACAAAACAAAAACAAAGTAACATGAGCGGTGCACCAGCTTAAAGTGCTGTGTATAACAGAGACATGGAGGCTACTAGCCTGTTGTTCACTGGCTAAACTCTGGCAGACGTACCAAACTGTGAAGCTTTATTTCCACGAAAGAAATGGCAGACGTCTGCACTGTGGGAGCATTTCGGGTTACTGAAGATGACGGATCAACTGTTCAAAAACTTGCTGTTAAAAGGTTGCTGCTAAAGGGGCGAATACCTAACATCAAATTTGATGCAGCACCTGCGGGATCTCCAACCTGCAACCTTCCGCCTCCACCGCCTCCAGGCAGGGAATCCCATACAACATTATCAAATCCTTGGCCTATGGTCCTCACCAGCATAGCTCACTTACATTCTCTGACCTAAACAATATCAGAAATGCTCACGCGCACCTTTCCATCTGAAGTTCTTTTGGGTGTTTCTGCACGTCTGCCGACTAAGACAGTTCCCCCACTCGGAGTCTCAACTCCACTGGTTCCTGCACACCTTCTTGCCAGCAGACGCCGGTGTGCTTATCACTCACGCATCCATCGGCATGGATCCAACTCCTCCCCTTCATCCTGTCTTCCCCTCAACCCTTCATCCATCACACCTCGACCCCCACCCCTTATTCCTTGACCCTCTACCTTGACCCTGCATCCCTCAGCCCACCCTCCGGGCACTCGTTCCGTTCTTCCCATACAATCTCAGCCAGCAGACACCGGTCTGCTCTCATTCCCACATCTATCAGCACAGATCCGGCTCCTGTCCTTCATCCCTCACATGTCTTCCCCTCAACCCTTCTTCCATCACACCTCGACGCCTACCCCTCATCCCTCAACTCTCTCCCTCATCCCTACATCTCTCAGCCCACCCTCCGGGCACTCTCTTATCTCGGCTCTTAAAAGCAATAAACCATTTTAAATCTATCTTCGCAGCCGTGGTCTTTGTTAGTGAAATGTTGTTTGTGTAGAATTAAAGAACTACAAATATTGTTTTGTTATGCAGCCTTGTGCTGTATAATGGCAAATAAACAACCCTTGTACCTTTTATTCATAAATCTAGTCTTCTACACTAATCAGGCCCGAGTGCAGGTGATAGTAACACTTTGTTACTATCCATAAAGGCCCCATTGTCTCTTGTTCGGATGTCTCATAAGTTTTGAATCATTGGCTGGGTTTGAAACGGCCTAAACTGCTGTCTCAGAAGGTGTCTAACCGGACAGCGAGACAAGTGCTGTTCCAAACATAAAGGCAGCATTGATGATTACTTGATGCTGCCTTTATTACCCACAGACCAGTGTGGCTGTGACTGCTTACACAAACTGGTCAAGATGACAGAGAAACCAGCCAGATTTGTATACAAATATATGTTTAAATAAATAAATAATATATAATATAAAATAAATAACAACAGCTTCACCATAAATTGGAACATAAAATGTCTCCAGAATGCAGGAAATCAAGTGTTTAATGCTCAGTATCTTCTTGTGGAGTACCCCCAGTCCCCCACTCATTTCAGCATTTCATATTTCTTCAAAATAGTGTTAAAAATGTTCACATCTTGTTTTTGACCATTTTCAAGTCTTGTGGCAGAATTGTATTATCACGCTCCCCAATCTGAGGCTTTATGTCCCGCCACAGCCTGACACTAACAAGGCTGAGCAAGAAGACTGCACACTAAAAGTTCAGTGCACTTGACCAATGAACCCCAGTATTAAGTAGTTATTGAGCATATGAAATATTCAAACATCATGGCAAAATGCTGACTAAAATATCTTCCACACTTCCGTTGAACGTTGGGTTGGCCTTCAAGGTTTTGCTCAGTGCATCTTCAGGATGTGCTGATGTGCAGCAAGGTGACACTGACATGGTGCTTTGTGAAGGAGAAGCATTCACAGACCTACAGAAAGAATAGAAAAAATACTACACAGAGATGAATAAATGAACCTTCCACCTGTATCACCTAAAGTTACCAACAGGCAACAGTTCCATTTCTAAACATGGCACTGCTAAAGTCATTTTTACCATCACTGTTATATTCTATCCAGCCAGAAAGAGGAAGGAACATAATCAGCTTACTCCAAGGAAATTTACTGAGCCTTCTGCTGCCATCTGCTGGACAAATTAGAAATATGTCAACACTGAAGTTCATTGCTTTAGACTTGTAGCAGAGAATCTGAAGTAAAAACTATCTTTAAATTTAATTCCTTCAGTACATCATACATCTGATGAA
Source organism: Lepomis macrochirus (assembly GCA_024633595.2). Taxonomy (NCBI): domain Eukaryota; kingdom Metazoa; phylum Chordata; class Actinopteri; order Centrarchiformes; family Centrarchidae; genus Lepomis; species Lepomis macrochirus. The sequence continues at coordinate 2,588,290 of JALXJV020000021.1, forward strand.
GGTAACAGCTCTCTAACTAATGCTGAATACAAGTTTCTAAGCACATCTTCAAAGAAAGTGTGGGGGAATTCTCCTTTCATAAAAGTGCATTATATTGTTGATCATACAAATACTGTTCTTCTTTAGCAAAGAACAAAAGAATGATTGTGAGCTGAGCACCACTCTGCAGTGCATGTCCCTGATCTTTCCGTAATCAAGTGCCAAAGGTGACAATTCATTTTTTATGTTTAACTTATCTATTTTTTTTTCTAGTTCAACCTCAATTTGTTTCCAAATCAACTACACAAAGATAAAATATTCAGGTGCCCTCCATAAAGAGAAGCAATGAATCCTAGATGTTCATATTATTGTCCAGATGACTGCCACTATCTTCGTGCTGTTTGCATTTTTCAGAAAGATGGCTAGCTTTAAGCTTTAGCATCATTTATCATCACTGTTGTTAGACCTGCTCTTTATGAAAAGCGCTGTGAGATTACTGTTGTTGTGATTTGGCCCTATGTAAATAAAATTGAATTGAATTGAATTAAAAAGGCATTGTTCATGCTTTTGTACCAGGCGCTTACTGACTGCAAGTAAGACTCCATCCATCCATCTTCATCCGTTCATCAGGGGTCAGGTAGCGGGGGCAGCAGCTTCAGTCGGGGAACCCAAACCTCCCTTTCTCGACCCATATTAACAAGCTCTGACTCGGGGATCCTGGGGGGTTCTGAGGCCAGTGTGACATCGATCCACCTAGTCTAAGTCTTCCCTGAGGCCTCCTCCCAGCTGTACACTTTCTTCTCTAGACATTTGGAGCAGGGCGAGTAATTTACCAGAGGTACAGACCTCTTGTAGGATTCATGTGCAATTATTCTGCTGTTATTCATTTTTTCACTAATAGACTGCATATTTATATAAATTACACTTGATCATTCTGTTGACATTATCCTGTTGGACGGCAATTCAAATTATGACATTACCCTAAATGTACTAATATAGCCTAATGATATTGTCATTTGGTTAAATTATTAATGCATTATTAATTAATTAAAATTGTTGGGCTTCTGTAAATAACTTCAGAGTTCGGTCTAGACCTGCTCTTTATGAGAAGCGCTGTGAGATAACTGTTGTTGTGATTTGGCGCTATATAAATAAAATTGAATTGAATTAAATTGGCTACTGAGGCTCTGTAGGAGCCTAAATGCAGTTAATTATAAACAATTTTAATTTGTGTCAGTTACATTATTCATTTATGTAGGGGGAATTGAAACTTAAATGTGTGTGGATAATTTAGAGTGCTTTTGTGTTGCCGGTAATATTTGGGGAATAGACTGCTATTGCCTTAAAACGTATGCACCTTTAATTGCGGGGGAAGTTATCTGACAGGTGCCTTGTGGGGTGGCATGAGTGGACAGTCAGGCAAGCAGAGAGTGGAGCCAGACAGTTTTTTGACCTCTCTCTCTTTCCTTCTTTTCTCTCTCCCCTTTTTGTCGTTAATCATTTTTTATTGTTCTGTAATTACCTTGTGCTGATTTTTACTAACCAAGTAAACGGATTCATTAAGAAGACGAGTGGTCCTGTGGATTTATTGGTCTGGATGTGGAACGAAGGGAGTGGATGGGAGCGTCAAGCTAAGGCTTCATTCAGTGGAAACCTACATTATTAGTCAAAAAACTAGCTCTGCATGAAATAATGGACTTTGGAACGGCCTGACTCGAGACAAAGGACGGAAGGAGGAAACTTCACGGCAAAACCGTAAGTCGTAACTTTCATTGCTCTGCTACGGATCGTTAATTGAAGCCACGAGGAGTGTGGTGGGTGTGCGCACCGCTGTAAGACCGAAATAAAGTTAAAAAGAAAAAGGACGTCGTTCGGCTGAACGGCGAGTGGAACGTAGTGTGTGCGTTAGCTAACTCTACGGCTGTTGACATTAAGTGTGGAAACATCACTTGTCATGGATGAACAAGACAGTGAAAAACGGACAGTAAAGATGACTGAGAAGGCTGTAGAAGAACAGAAGTCTAGACAACTCCAGGCACGCAGATATAAGCTATCCCAGCTAACGAGCATGGTAAAGCAGATTGAGCAATTAATGGAAGGCGATGCAAAGCGCAGACATTGTTAAAAATAAACTGCGTGTGGACTTCAGTGGTTTGCAGCAAGAATTTTCTGACCTAAATTCTGGTTTGAGAAAATTTATGTCTGCTGAGGAATTTTGGATAACCAAAGAAATTGGTTTGATCTTAAATTTAAGTCAATAAATGATTTCTTCTGGAAATGTGAGGAATGGATGAAAGAGGTCATGAAACGCTCAGAGCAGGCTGAAGAGTGTGATAAACATGTAATGCCCACAGATAGTAGGTCTACATCATCAAAAACCACCACTAAACGCTCAAGTAGACCTGGATCACAATGTGGAAGTGTGTCCTCATCATCTTCTTCAGTCAGAATAAAGGCAGAAATGGAGCGTGCTTCATTACAGGCAAAGGCTGCAGCTTTAAGGGAGAAGCTGGCCATAGAAAAGGAAGAAGCAGATTGGCATGCAGAAAAAAGATGCAGGGAAGCTCAACTGCAAGCAGAAGAAAAGCGGCGAGAGGCTGAGTTTGAGGCTGAGCAAAAAAGAATAGAGGCTGCAATAAAGGCTAGAAAGGAGATGCATGCGATGCAGACTGCTCTTGCTGAGTCAGATGCAAAAATGGAAGTTCTGCAAAAATATGAATGCACACAAGCAGCTGTGAGCGATATAGAAGCTAATGAAAATATCGCTGAAACAAAGGTGAACACCGCCTACCAACCACCAACACCGCATGCCTCGCCTACGCTCAACGTTGAAAACAAAGTTCAGCTAGCAAGGCCGCAAAGAGCTCTGTCTGCATCAAACATAGAACACAATGACCGGACCAGTGCTTGATAGTCTATGCAAGGCACTATCTCAGCAAGCCGATGTCACTGAGTACCTTGTGAAGAATCACAAAGCCACATTACTCCCGAGCTCACCATTCCAACATTCAAGGGTGATCCACTTGAGTATAAATCCTTTATCAGATCTATTGAACATGGAGTTGAGGGCCGCACTGGTGACCATCGTGATCGCCTACAGTTTTTGCTGCAGTACACAAGTGGACAACCACATGAGTTGGTAAAAAGCTGCATTCACATGGAACCATCAGCAGGTTATGCTAAAGCGAAAGAAATGCTGAAGGAGTTTTTTGGTGATGACTACAAGATAGCAGAAGCCTACATAAAGGAGGCTTTGGATTGGCAAACTATCAAGCCAGAAGATGGCGCTGCACTGCAGGCTTTCGCACTGTTCCTCACAGGCTGCTGCAACACAATGACTGACATAAGCTACATGGAAGACTTGGACAACACAGCTAACATAAAGGCACTGGCTAACAAGCTTCCATACAAACTCAAAGAAGCTTGGAGAAAGTCTGCATGCGACCTACAAGAAAAACAAAGAAAGAGTAAAGTTCAAGGATTTTGTCGAATTCATCAACAAGCAAGTTAGATACATACTACATCCACTCTATGGAAACATACAAGAAACCACCACCAGGCCAAAACATCCAGTACAACAGAAACCAAAGCTACAATATACAGAGACACTCAAACCAAAGAAAGTATTCACAGCAGCCATTGTCTCCTCCCCAACCGAAAACAAATACAAGACTGAAAACGACCAACAACCAACGCCAAAAACAGCGAATGTCTCAGTGGACGCAAACAGCAAGCCTTGTGTTTATTGCAAGGGAGAACAACACAGTCTCGCAGTCTGCAGAAAACTCAAGAGCAAGTCACACAAGGAAAAGATTGACTTCCTGCGAAGTAAAGGTCTGTGTTTTGCATGTTTGAAACATGGTCACATGAGTAGCAGCTGCAAAGAAAAGACTCAATGTCAAGAATGCTCTCGACTACATCCCACACTGCTGCACATGAACACTAAAGGCTGGCGAGAAGAAACAGCAAGCGAACGTTGTGAGCAGCAATCTGTTTCAAAGCTCTTGTACACATGAAGGAAACTGTTGCTGTCACCGGGGCCGGTAAGGACAGCTGTGCTCTCTCAATTATTCCAGTGTGTGTCAAGGCACAAAAGGGAACCAAGGCAGTGACAACGTACGCATTTTTGGATCCAGGTAGCTCAGCTACTTTCGCTTCTGAGTCATTATTAAACCAACTGAGTATGAATGGGCCTTAATACAAGCATCTTGTTACAAACAATGGGGAGCGAATCTATCGTTAACACTTGCATTGTAACTGGACTGGAAATCAGTAGCCTGGATGGCAACCAGTTTATTGAGCTTTCAGAGGTGTTTTCACAGAAAACTATCCCTGTTACCAAAGACAATATTCCCCGCCAAGAGGATGTTGACAGTTGGCCTCATCTAAAGGAGGTAAAACTCCCCACTATCCAAGCAGAGGTTGGATTACTCATAGGAGCAAATGTTCCGAAGGCGACGGAGCCACTGCAGGTGGTTAACAGCGTGGATGACGGCCCATACGCTGTGAGAACAATATTAGGTTGGACAGTCAATGGGCCACTTAGAGGTGGAAGCGATATGATGGAGACAAACAAATTGACAGGAGTCACCACAAATGCGTATCTCAGTAGCCAAGCTAGAAGAGCTCTGGCAACTGCAGTTCAAGCAGGACTTTCCGATGCTGGACAAAGCGAAGACATTGAAATGTCCAAAGAGGATCACCAGTTTATTGACATGGCGTCGCAGTCCTCAAAACTTGTGGATGGTCATTACAGTGTTTGCCTGCGGTGAAGAGCAAGTCATTGTGCATGCCAAACAACAGATCAGTGGCAGAACAACGTGCATTGAACCTACATAAAAGATTCTCCAGAGATGTGAAGTTTCATGCAGAATACGTTGCATTTATGGATGACATGCTCAAGAAAGGCTACGCCAGTGAAGTTGGATGGTTTTGAACGTCAACCAACTGAGGGACGAACATGGTATCTGCCTCATCACGGAGTTAGACATCCAGTTAAGCAAAACTACGTGTTGTCTTTGACTGTGGGGCTAGCTTTCAAGGAACCTCGCTGAACCAACAGCTCCTGCAGGGACCGGACCTAACAAGCTTCGCTGGTGGGAGTCCTCTTAAGGTTTCGACAAGAGGCGGTGGCGGTCATGGCTGGCGTGGAGGCCATGTTCCACCAGGTCAGAGTCAGCAATGACGACCGCGGATCTCCTCAGGTTTCTTTGGTGGCCCAATGGGAACTACGAGCAGGCACTTGTTGAACACAAGATGTTGGTCCACATCTTGGTGCGACATCTTCGCCAAGCGTTGCGACCTTTGCACTGCAGAAATGTGCAACAGATTTTGAGGGCAATTTGGTCCAGAAGCCGCCAAAACAGTGAAGAAAAATTTTTTACGTGAGGCGATTGTCTTAAGTCAGCTACTGATGAAGACACAGCAATGCGCTCTTTGTGCTGACTTGAGGAGCATGTTGGCAAAGGGAGGATTTCGACTAGCGAAGTGGTCGAGTAACAGTCGAAAGTTGCTCAACTCTATTCCTGAAGAGGAAAAAGGCCCAGGGTTTTCAGGATTTGGACCTGGATGAAGATAACTTGCCTATGGAGAGAGCATTGGGAATCCAGTGGTGTGCTGAAACGGATCAGTTCAAGTTCAAAATCAACCTCAAAGTCCGACCACACACTAGGAGAGGCCTGCTTTCCCTCGTCAGTTCCATTTTCGATCCGTTGGGCTTTCTGCTCCAGTGGTGCTGCCTGCCAAAAGAATCTTGCAAGACTTATGCCGGCAGAAGTACAGCTGGGATGAAGACCTGCCTGACAATGTCATTAGGAGTTGGAAAAAGTGGATGTCTGGTTTGCAACAGCTTGAGACTTTTGGTGTTAACAGATGTGTTAAGACAAAGCAGTTTGGTGCTCCAGTTTTTGCACAGTTACATCATTTCGCTGATGCTAGTGAAGATGCATACGGAACAGCAAGTTACCTACTGCTACGCACCTCAAGTGGTGAAGCTCAATCCACCCTGATTATTGCAAAGGCAAGGGTTGCGCCCTTAAAGTCTCCAACCATACCACGAATGGAATTGACTGCAGCCACCGTTGCCGTCAAGATGGACAAGCTTCTGAAGAAGGAGCTTGAAATGGAACTTAACGAATCAATCTTTTGGACAGATAGCACGGCTGTGCTGAAGTACTTGAACAGTGAAGGTACAAGATTCAAGACCTTTGTTGCCAATAGGATCAAAACAATCCTGGAGCACTCTCAGACTTCACAGTGGAGATATGTTAATACCAATCTGAATCCTGCTGATCACGTCTCGAGAGGACAAACTGTTGAAGCATTCCTGAACAATATAAGCTGGCTTTCAGGACCAAGTTTCCTGCTCTGTGCACAAGACCAGTGGCCCAAAAATCCAGATCCTGGAATGCTTGACATTGATGACTCAGAGGTTAAAAGGTAGTTCAAGCGCATGTTATTCAGGCTCAAGAGCCCAAAGATGCTACAGAACAGTTGATGACCCACTACTCATCCTGGACAAAGCTAAAACGCGCTGTGGCTTGGTTTCTGAAGTTGAAAGATTTGCTTAAGGAACTGAAAGCAAAGAGAAAGGAACCAAACACACATGGAGAAAACGGACTTAAAGGAACACACCTAACCTGTGAAAGTTTGACTGAAGCAGAAACAGAAATTGTGAAATACTGTCAAAAGCAAAGCTTTAAAGAAGATTTGACGATGCTAAAGGAACAGCAAAGGGTAAAGAAAGGTAGTTCACTCTATAAGCTGAATCCTGTACTTCAAGACGGAGTCATGAGAGTTGGAGGAAGGATGAGCTGTGCAGCAATGCCAGAGGATTCCAAGCAGCAGGCCATCTTGCCAAAGGATTCACACATCACAAGGCTTGTGCTGAAGCACATTCACGATATTACAGCTCATGCTGGTAGAAATCATATGTTGGCTCAGCTGCGGCAAAGATTCTGGGTCCCCAGAGCAAGCGGCACTATTTGAAAGTTCTTGTCCAGGTGCATTAGCTGTAAGAAACTGCATGGAGCTGCCGGCAAGCAACTCATGGCGGATCTGCCAAGATGCAGGGTCCTGCCGGATAGTCCTCCATTCACAAGAGTCGGCATTGACTACTTTGGTCCATTTCTGGTGAAAGAGGAAGAGGGCAAGTAAAGAGATATCGGCGTCATATTTACATGTCTTGCTATACTGAGCCGTACATCTAGAAGTCAGCATCTTCACTTGACACTGATGCATGCCTCAATGCAATTAGAAGATTTCTGGCAAGAAGAGGACAAGTCAAAGAGATGTACTCTGATAATGGAACCAACTTCAGATCAGCTGACAGTGAGTTAAAAAAGGCAATAAAGGAATGGAACACCAGCAAGATAGCTAAGAACTTGCAAGAGAAGGGAGTCCAGTGGCACTTTAATCCTCCAACAGGTTCTCACCATGGAGGAAGCTGGGAGCGTCTGATCCGCTCTGTGAGAAAAATTCTGAACATCACAGTGAAGGAACAACTTTTGGATGAAGAAGGTCTACATACCTTGCTTTGTGAAGCTGAGGCCATTATAAACAGCAGGCCAATCACACAGGCATCGTCAGATCTCAACGATTTAGAGGCCTTAACACCCAACCACCTGTTGTTGCTCAAGGTCAAGCCTGAGCTACCACCAGGAGTGTTCAGCAAGGATGACCAGTACGCTAACCGCAGATGGAGGCAAGTTCAATACCTTGCGGACATCTTCTGGAAAAGCTGGTGTAAAGAATATCTCATGCAGCTCCAAGAACGTCAACGATGGCCCACACCTGGAAGAAACTTCAGTGTCGGTGATGTAGTGCTGATTGTGGATGATACATCACCCAGAAATTCCTGGCCACTTGGAAGAATCATGGAGATTTTTCCTGACAAGAAAGGCTTTGTTCGTCAAGTGAAAGTCAAGACTAAGAGCAACGAGCTTTGGCGCCCCCAATAACAAAGCTATGTCTTCTTCAAGAATCCGAGGACAATGTATAACTGTTCCAAAAAAAAAAAAAGGGACTCTACTTCGGCCAGGGCGAAGACCAAGAAGATTTCTTTAAATAGTTTGTTGGTTAGCATGTAGGCTCCTTTAGTTTAAGTTTTTGAGTAATTGTATCAAGGATAGTGATAATAATTAGGGGCCGGTAATGTAGGAGCCTAAATGCAGTTAATTATAAACAATTTTAATTTGTGTCAGTTACATTATTCATTTATGTAGGGGGAATTGAAACTTAAATGTGTGTGGATAATTTAGAGTGCTTTTGTGTTGCCGGTAATATTTGGGGAATAGACTGCTATTGCCTTAAAACGTATGCACCTTTAATTGCGGGGGAAGTTATCTGACAGGTGCCTTGTGGGGTGGCATGAGTGGACAGTCAGGCAAGCAGAGAGTGGAGCCAGACAGTTTTTTGACCTCTCTCTCTCTTTCCTTCTTTTCTCCCTCCCCTTTTTGTCGTTAATCATTTTTTATTTTTCTGTAATTACCTTGTGCTGATTTTTACTAACCAAGTAAACGGATTCATTAAGAAGACGAGTGGTCCTGTGGATTTATTGGTCTGGATGTGGAACGAAGGGAGTGGATGGGAGCGTCAAGCTAAGGCTTCATTCAGTGGAAACCTACAGGCTCTAATATAACACTACAATATCAAAAAGACTTAAATTATGTAGTACTAATTGAAGGTACATTTGTCTCTATAAAATAGGGACAGCTGGAAGTGTTTAAGATGCCTTAGCATTTCAGGCTGTTAGAGGAGAGTGACAGCGTTCTGATATATTGGCAGAGACAGATGAGTGGTTGTTGTAGACTCCCACAGAAGCACGCTAACAATGACGATGCTCAGTGATGGGCGAAGATACAACAAAATGGATTTTTTTTAAAAGATACCAAATGCCCTAATTTTATGTGTATCAAAATAAAACACAAAAGTCTTTTACAGCAGACTCAACATGTAATACAATAAACTTGTGTATTTTTTAGTGCTGGGCAACGATAAAAATTTTTAATCGGATGATTTTCTTGCGAAAATTGAATAGCGAATTCTAAAGTGGTGTATTGCACACTTTTGAATTAATTGTACTGTAGTTACTGTTGTTTGTGTATATACACAAACGTGCAATAACATGTGGTTTGCAACCACTTTAAACAAATAAGGTGGTGATGGAACAATGGATAAGTCTCTTGAATTGGTGTGACAGATCTGGGTTCAATCCCCCATCCACCGTTGTGTCCCTGAGCAAGACACTTAACCCCTACTTGCTCCTGAGGCGTGCGACCTCTGATATATATAACAATTGTAAGTCGCTTTGGATAAAAGCATCGCCTAAATGAATAAATGTAAATTAATGTCATCAAATATCAAACCAAAGCTATTTGTCACTGCCGGGGCATTACCTTTTATCCAGCTTGATTGTTAAAATAAGTTACAATCAGAGTCCAGTTTTCTTGCGATTTTTTCTGATTAGGTATCAGCAGAAACATTTTTCTTTAATCAAGGAGCAGCAAAACAGTCTGTGTTCAGTAGCAGGTTTCCCGGTTACAGTGAGGTGAAGTGGTCGAGCACAAAGTGTACTGGGTGCTTTCCCGTGAAAACTGTCGCGGTCGTGCTGGCCCCACGCACACGCCCGCCTGCTGCCGAAGTTGAATTGTCTTGAACTTTTTGTACGCAACGGGCAGCAAAAATCATTTAAAGAGAGACTGATCCTCGCTGTTTGGGAGTTTCCAAACAGTAACAGTAACATATAACCAGTAACATATTACTGCAAAACTACACTATTTTAGTGTAGAATTACAGTATGGTGATGCATACTAATCACAGTAATAACTTGTAGTTTACAGGTACAGTAAATTACTGGCTCATACTTGCAGTAAATTCACAGTACTGCACAGTGATTACTTTACATTAATACAAATGAATACCACAGTAATGTATTGTAATTCTACCATAACCAGGCACAACTGTAAAATCACAATGTGATATTTAATCTAATCACAGTAATTACTTGTAGTTTACCATTTTTCCAGCATTTACTACAACTCAGTAGGCAGTAAATTTCTATAAATTTCCAGTATGCGTCTGTCTGTGGATCGAGTGGGTCCCTTTTGTGTCTTTGGTGCAGAAGGATGGCACTGCCACACAGGACTTGCTCTCACTCTGGTTCTTCTTTTATTCTGGTAAAAAAAAATCAACAACACACAATCAGTAATTGTGTGTTACTGCAACCATCAGATTTCTAGCTTGGAAGTGTTTCCTTTGCTTGAGGCACGTACGATATGCGAGAAAGAATCCTGTGTATGCAGTTGTGCTATTAACCCACCAGGTGGCTTCAAAATACATAATGTAACACAAGCATATCAATTTTGTAGAAATTCACAAGAGATTATTTCTAAATCTGTTACACCTACTGCATTAAATTATTGTAATTTTACATACAAACTGTATTTTTAAAGCGACGCATTGCACTGGAAACACTTTCTGTACATTTACAGCAAGATTTGATCAGTATTAGGCTGTTTTAAGTTGTTTTTTAAGCTCCAGTAACATTTTCTTTACCAGAACTATAATGTATTCCTAAAATACAGCATTTTACTGCTAATCAGCCATCAAGTATCGGCATCATGCAGTATTTTTTGCATTTTTGGGAAAAACAATTTCACCTGATCTGCTCGTGTGACGCTGGATCCGTTCTTTTGGGCGTAATTTTATTTATTTATTAATTGGTGCAAGTCTATCAGTGATGTTTCCAGTTCCAAGATGAGCAGCAAGTTTGTTTGTCTTGCAGTGATGTTTTCTTTTTTAGAACACTGAATATCAGTCTAGCTCCTCAAGTTACCTAATTTAGTACTGTGGTGTTGTAGCCTAAATGCAAAGTGGCCTTTCAGAAATGTGCAGGTCTGACAGCACATATATGTGGGATGTTCTGGCTAGCCGATGGGTTAGTTCAGGTGTTTTCCTGCGTTATAATACACTATCTGACTCCATGTTTACAACAAAAACAGTATATGCAAAAAGATCTTTCTCTGTGCACACAGGGCGCTCGCATAAAAGGCCTCTCTGTCTCAAAGTCCCGGGCTCAATTTCAGTCCCAGTACATTCCTCGTTGTGGTAGTTTAGACTCCCACAGCAGCTGCCTGCTCACAATTCAATTAAATTCAGTTTTACAGTTATTTCATTGTGTTTTTGACATAGAGCAGGTCTCCACTGTACTCTTTGTGTTATTATTTACAGAGCAAGCACTTCGAGAAAGAAGCCAGGCAAAACTTCCTTCCTATGTTTTAAAACCACGGGCAGAACCAGGACTCAGGATGGGCAGCCATCTGCCTCGGTCCATTTGGGGGGCAGCAAAACAATATCCACACAGAAAGACAGACAGTAAAGGATGTAGTGCTACAGACTGAAAATGAATAATGATAATTATAGAACCAAATTTTTCCCCTCTGGGATAAAAAGGTCACATCGAACCTTGAATCACCATCACTGCTTTGATGGTAACATTAGCAGCTCAAGGTGAAACCGACCAAACTTTTTTAGGATTTTCTGGTTTCCATATGTTAATATTTAAAGATGGAACAAAAAGAATAAAGAAATGTCCACAGACAGTATTGATGCTATGCTTATTGTTTAATTCAAATCACAAGAGAATCAGAAACATTAATCACTTTGAAGTTGAAGAAATAAGAAGGTTAATATTGGTCATTATGTGAGCAGATCCGGCCTCAGATACAGATGGAAAATATCTCAACATTTTATGTAAATGTTGTTGCACAGCTCATCTAGCTTTTATTGAACGGAAAATTACAAGTTGGCTATACATTGCTACAGTGATTCAGATTTATTCATTTCAAGAAAACCTGCAAAGAGGTTAAGAGAAAGAAGACCTGTTTTCATCTCACATAGGGAAAAGCAGGTGACCACTGAAGGTGGTATGGTGATTTTCATTGTCGAACACGACAGAAGTAGTCCACAGTCGCATAAACACAACATCTCCGACGTCTAGAAGCAGTGTGATGCCATTAGCAGCAGTTCCAAAACCAGATGGCTGATGCTCGTACGTGGCAAAAGTTTGCTGTGAGTTCTTGACCAACACAGCAGCTGTACCTTGGGCACCTGAAAATGCTCCTATGTAAAACTGGAAGTGGTAGGCTCCTTTCACTGGTGGGGTGAAAATACCTGTTGGACATTTTATTTGTTATTTTAAATGGAAAATCAACTGTCAATCAGACTGACAATATCAAGTGAAATTTGTTATTAAGACTTCAGAGTTCAGGTACCTGTGTTTGGGTTGTAGGCATTCCCAATGTTTGTGACGACATTTTTAAAGATCATGGTAGTGAATCCAGAGAAGGGTCCGATAGTGGCGCTGCCGCTTTCCAACAGAGAGGCTGAGAAAGCCACCTGTCTGACTGAGAGAGAGAAATGTACATATATTAAACTGTCTGTGGACACACCCATGTGACCATTATCCTTTGTATTTTTGCACCGCTTTCAGTAGATGTTTTATAAATAAAAAGTTTAACTTTTAAAAGCATTAAATGTTACAGAAGCCAAAAACTGCAGTGGTTGCAAACATTTTTATTTTTGGGGATCACAAGCTACTTGTCTCGTTATCTCACATAGTAACACTGTTTAGCAGTTTTACTGAGAAAGCAGAAATGATTATCTTCAGTTAAAAAACACACTTTGTCTACTCCAGTGGTCAAAAACATGGTCCCAGTTCTTATTAGGAGATTATTGTATGTAATCAAACTTTGTGATATATTTTACAATGTTTAAATATTAAATACTTTATGACTAAATGTCTGTCTATGGGAGTGTGCATAAAACATCAATATTTCAAATAGTACACAGTAGAGAAATTATATTTGGTACCTACATTTCAACAGAGCACATGATTTGCTTTCTAAAAAATGTATTATCTATAAAATGTGTTGCTGTAAATCTCTCAGCAGCAGAAGCAGCTGCTTTATCCAAGAAAAGTTTTCATTTTCAGCACTGGATATTATGGTATTTTAGAATAAATAATATTTGACTTTATGCCACACAATTGAAAAGGTGTCATAATTTTTTAATTTAATTAATTAATTAAATTAATTTTAATTATTTATTTTTTTTACATTGTCTACAGAATTGATCAGATCCATGATGATTAACACACAATACCTTGCAGCTGTTGCTTCATCTTGTCAATCTCATTCTTCTGCTTCTCCAGTTCTTCAAGCTTTGCTGCTTGTGCTGAAAAACAGATGATAAATAACTGAGTTTGACTTCACTGCACAGTCAGCAGAATTTGATGGGCTTTCATCAGGTGACAGCACAAATACAAGTTTATTTGACTATGTTAGAATTCGGCAGCAGTAACAGCTGGCAGCAATCAGAAGTATTTTCTCCAAGGCGGTCAAGACATTTTAAAACAAAGTTATCACAATCACAGCAGTTTCGGTATAAGTACTGGATTTTCTGATATTTTAGAATAAATAGCAGTCTGGTAAATTTGACTTAATGCCACATAATTGAACAGGAGGCCTAAAATATATATATTTTATTTCTATAGAATTGACCCATGATCCATCCATGAGGGTTTCCATACAATACCTTGCAGCTGTTGCTTCAGCTTGTCAATGTCAGTCTTCTGCTTTCCCAGTTCTTTAACCTTTGCTGCTTGTGCTGAAAACAAGAGGATAAATAACTCAGAGTTTGACTTCACTGCACCATCAGTTTCTTTGGAAAATGGCATTAAATGCCCCTCGCGAAAGGATGTAATGCTCATAATCTGATATAATACGTTACCTCGATTTTCTCTTCTCAAGGATCTCATTTCCACCTCCTGCTGAGCCAACGAGGCGGACATCTGTTTCAGAGCTGTGCCGAGGTCTTGCAGACAAGTAAATGCAGAAACATTTCCTGTCTTAGTCGCACGAGACCAGCAGCAGCAGCGCACAATCACGGTCACAATCTTCATTCTCACACTGGTAATTTACACAGTTGAACGGTCTGATAATATAGAGGTGTGTGATTTATATAGCATGATAAAATGAGGCGTGGTCGTGTGGGTGGTGGCTCTAATGACCATAGCGACTGTCATCTGAGATCTGGTCAAATAACTTGCACATTGGTGTAATTCAGCCAGATGTTACTTGTTCCTTGCAGATACATGATACGTGTTGGAACCAGGAAGTGGAGGGTTGGATTAAGCTACTATAGTGTCAGGATATTTGCTTTGTAATTTCATCAGTGCATTTTACAAAAGTAAAGAAGTAAAAATTCCATCCATTGTCAACTGTTTATCCTGCGCGTACAGGGTTGCAGGGTGGGGGGCTGGAGCCTATCCCAGCTGACAATGGGCTTAAAGGTAAGGTACACCCTGGACAGGTTGCCAGTCCATCGCGAGGGCCACACACAGACAGACAAGAAGTAAAAGTAGGCTAAAATTTTTTCTGCTAACAGTTTCAAAGCAGCATGAAAGGAGAAAATAAAGCGCAATCTTATTATTGTTCAAATAGCCTACACATTGTTAAGACTTTCTGCTCATGCAATGTCACATTCTGATAAAGTGTTTTAAAACTTAAGAAATGGTTCTATAAATACGGCTAAAGGTAAGGAGAGAGTGGGCAACCCTGCACGGGCTCAGAAAACACTTGCGGACACACCCAGATAGCAATCATCATTTAAAGTACACCAAAACAACATCACACTGTCAACTCTAATTTCATTGAATCGTCAGACTCTGGAGGAAATATTAACACTGCGTTATTTAATATCACCTGACTGTAGTGGTGTGTTAGATACTCTGGATAGCACACATTACACGTAAAACTATGGGTTTACTGTAGTCAATGGAGAAGTCTGAGATGTTTGAGAATTTATCAACAAGAGTGATTGTCTCAGAAAGAGTAGGTTGGGAGAAAAGTATTACATCATCAGCATAAAGGCTCATCTGTAAGCTGTTTTCTATAGTCCCCGTTTTCATTTCCTGTTTGAATTCCTTCTAATATTTTTTTATTTTGACTAATGGCAGCTGCTAATGGTTCTTTAAAAAAAAGGGGGGAAGCGAGGGAGACAGTGTGCAACCCTGCCTGGTGCCCCTCTGAAGACTGAAACTTGGAGATGTATGATCACTTGACCTGACAGAAGCGCTTGGGGAACTGTATAATGTTTTAATCCAGTCTATGAAGGAATGTGCTAATCCAAATTTATGTAAATAAGTGAATAGAGATTTCCAATTTACTCTATCAAATGCTTTTTATGCAATCAAAGAGACAACTGTAGTTTCCAGGTTTTGAATAGTGGCATAGTCTATTACATTAAGTGCCCTGTGTGTATTGTTAGTGGAGTGTCTACCTATAATAAACTCCTGTTTGGTCGGGTGTATTATACAAGGAGTGACCTTCTCTAGACTTTTGGGTAGGGCTTTGAAGATGATTTTAAAATCTGTGTTAACAAGTGATATTGGACGATAACTGGATGGGAGTGTGGGATCTTTTTTTGATTTGATTTGATTTGATATCTTTATTTTGAACATGTAAATAAAAAATTAAAAAATCAATGATACAAAGATCTTTGTCTGGTTTAAGGAGCAGACTGATATTGGCTTACTGAGTTCATTATTGGGGGACAAATTCAACTCCCTCTCAGTTGCCTTTCCATCTTTTAAAATGTGGGTGTAAGTGTTTCCCAGAATTCCTTGTAGAACTCAGCATGAAAACCATGTTTTCAGCCTGGCGCCGTTCGCAGCATCTGCACTACAGGGAGCGGTCCAAGGGGCTTCCCTGTCGGCGCAGCAGCTTGTCTCACTGGCTGTAAGCGATGCCATTTCCCAGGCTTACATGTCTGCCGGGAGTCTCCCGGATGGCATCAGAGTGCACTCCACAAGAGGCGTCTCCTCCTGAGTGGCGTTGCACGGTGGGATGACAGTGGATGACATCTGCACGGCAGCCTCCTGGCCGTTCCCATGCTCTTTTGTCCGCTTCTACCTGCGGGATGTCTCTCTGACTCACTCAGTACTGAGTGTTTTGGCTGAGTGATCCTCCTTGTGAGTGTACAGTCGCCCTCTCCCACTGGATGGTGTGGGGGCAGCCGCTACTACGCCGACCCTGCCTTGGGCGCAGCTGATGCGGTTGCTCTCGTGACCCCATCTGTGTCTCGCACAGCTCGCGGAGCCCCCCGCTCAGTTTCCCGTCTTACGCATGGGTCGGCCCTCGGCCTCCCATGCCCGCCCACGGTGCTCGTCGCGCGCCCGACACCAATGCTGCTGCCAGCGGGCGACTGGATGGCTCATTATGGCTCTGGGCCAGTGTGTTGTGCTTGGTGGTACTGAATGGGCCAGTGAGGCATTGACTCATGCTGCTTCAGCCTCTAACCCAATAGCGATAGCCTTAGAGGTCGAAGCCTCATACTGAATAGGAGGGGGGTTACGTACTGTAACCCAGATTCTATGAGTATTGGCGCAGCCCTCTAAGTTGAGGCTTCACTGGACCTTGGTTCTCTTGGTTGGGAGCTGAAGGCAGGGTCTCACCCTGTTATATATATATATATATATATATATATATATATATATATATATATATATATATATATATATATATATATATATATATATATATATATATATATATATATATACACGCCTGGACGATAAACCATCACCACAGCTGTGATTTCCTCATTTTCTTTCTAATGAGCTTCCTCACTGTCTCCACCTGGAATGCTCACAGTATTCGGTTGAGTGCAAATAGAGAACAACATTTTTTTTTAAACCCGATTTTGATATTTTGTGCACACAAGAATTACGGTTAAAAATGAATGAAGACGTAGTTGAAGTGTCTAATATGTGGCTGAAGGGTAAAGCTGTAATAAGAGGGCTGCTCTGAATGTCATCGTTTTACATTCAAACTTCTTTTGACTGAAGCTTTGTCATATTTTGACTTTTTTAGACACAGTATGTATTAATCACCGATATGCTGCCTGAAATCTCTGCATACTTCAGTGTGTTCTGTTGATAAACTGTGTGTGAGTGTCACCTTCAGGAACATAACGACAACAGACGCTGAACTATTAATCATGTTTTACAGAGAAATAACATGATGTTTCCGCCCAGTTTCAAACCGGGGACATTTCCATGTGAGGCGAACGTGATAACCACTACACTACGGAAACACTCGGTGCTTAAATTAAACAACTAAACTTGCACCATGTCCACATTTTTATATTAGTAAACACTGAATATAACTTCTTAATATATTCCAGATCATTTATTAGTTAGTTATTATATTAGATGGTATATTACTCTACTGCAGTCTTTTTTCCAACTTTTATATTGGGAGTAAAATGTAATAAATCTACTCTGGTGATAATTAAACGGCGCCGTCATCACAATCAAAGCATTATTTATTTATATTTATTAAGCAAACTCTGCACAGTCTGACTTTTTTTTTCACCTAGACTTAAGTAATTTGAATTCATTTAAAACATGGAATATACGATGTTCCACACAGTTTTTCAACAATAGGTAGCTTTAAAAATACTTGAAAATTTATTGTACACTCCCCAAAAAAGATTGTAGTGCAAATAAGAAAATCAAGAACATGCTAAACAATTGAAGTAAAACTGTAACTGCTATATTACAATTTCTATAGTCTCAAACAAATTTGATGGCAGCTTTCTCTTATCGAACATTCAAACAGACATTTGTGTTTGGAGGTCAGACACCAAGGAAATGACTGAAATCAGAGTTTATAACATCCAATTTAGAAGGAACGATAGGTTGTATTGAATGCTTTAGTATTAAAATAATGGTTTTAATACCATCATTTGTATTAATTTGTACTAAAGTGCTTTTATCTGTTTCTCTCTGAAATGTATGTTCAGTGGAGTTTAAATCAGACCAGGTTCAACTCCCCACTGTGACACACCCCTCCAATGAGTCCTTCAGCAAGACACTTCACCCTCGCAGAAGAGTGCGACCTCTGACATGTGTAGCAGTTCTAAGTTGATTTTGTGTGAGGTTAGTAGGCTACTGTTACTTTAGTAATTTTACTTAAGTACTTGTGATGAAGTAATTTTCGTTGTGATATTGATGCCTCAGATCTGAACGGCTTTCTTCTTCAAACACTTTGTAACATGGCTTGTAACAACATTCATTGAACAATGGCGCCATCTAGTGGACGGACTCAGAAACAGAGTTACACTTT
>JALXJV020000021.1:2606956-2625670 GCA_024633595.2 Lepomis macrochirus
ATGTTTCTTGTCTCCAAACACCACAACTGTGACACGCATAGGCTACTGATACAAATTAGAAAAAATTTGAATCTGTAGTTGATAATAGTGAACAGGTTAGGGGAAATAAGTGTAGCCTTGGTAAAACAAATGAATACAGAAATATCATTGCTGTTCTAACATTATAAGGTTGTAATGAAAATCAGCATACTCTTAGTTCACTATGGCAAATGGTCAGACACCACTGCCCTAAACCAGAACATTTTAATTTTATTAATTTAATTACTCTTTACCCTCATACCTTCATATCTCCGTTCAATTATTCTAGTCAGCAAGTTTGAGCTACAAGCAGATCTCAGACTTTTATTTTTTTTGTTTCAGTACAATGTCAAGTGGAAATAACAACATAATTACCTCATACTGCTCATACTACCATATGCTCCTGTGACACTGCTGAGGTTGCTATCTCTGTTGGTAGATCCATTGTACTAGTTTACCTTATTTATTTATTTATTAGTTTATTTGACAGGGACAGTGTACATTAACTAACATTGCTGCAAATGCACCAGAATTAGCCAATTACTTTAGGCCGAATTGTAGGATTGCGTAGAAAATAAATGTTCTGTATCTAATATATGACTTTGGTTCCTTGTTATTTGTTTTTCATGTGCTCTCAGGCCGTTATGATCTTCACTTCCCAGTGCTAACATGCAAACATTGCAGTAAGCAATGCTACCATGCAAGCACAGACACTGTTCCACCAAGATCTGTTCTATTCCTTTGAGGCTGTGAAGATTGCAGCTGCAGGAATGTCAGCGAAAGCCTTCAAGGCAATGTTGGACCAGAGAACAAAGCAATTTGGAAGAGTGAGTAAAAACGTGAAGCTGAAAGACAAATGGAATAATTCTTATAAGTAGGAGCCAAAATGTTGAAAGAGATTATTATTATTATTATTATTATTATTATTATGTAAAACGTCTTACTACAGTGGTTATCCAGAATACATTTTCTTGTAGGAGTGAAGAATCAGGGTTCTTTGATGGAGTGTTTATAGCCCAAGAAAAGAAGTCCGGGGCAACAGGTCTCTCTGGCTTATTTTATAGCTAACTGGAGTTAAAGTTGGAAACACTGTTGCCTTCTTAGTTGTTTGGATGAGGGAGTCTTTCATCAGGTGTTGTGACCTTGACCTTGTTTTATATTTCAGAGTATGATGTAGCCAACAGTGATTGTAAAATGCCACAATGACTGACAATGTGACCCAAACCTCAACCCAAAAGCGGGTTTTCACCTGAACTTGAGCCCAAACGTTCTGTCATCTACAGCTGTTGCTTTTGGGACATCCATCAATCTTAATCCCTGTTGTCCACATTGTTTTTCACTAGCGAGGACCACAATCGACAGATACAGTTAAATGATTTATTAATGAACAAAGCAGAAAGATGTATGAGGCTTTCAATTGCTGTTTTGCAGAGAGCAGAAAAGACCTTGGATGTAACCTGAGCCTGAAGAAGATGCGAGACGAGTTACATTGCTCTGATGAGGGGTCTGAGGGCCTCATCAGTGTACTCATGAGACGTCTGCAAGACCACAGCCTCAAACAGCAGACTGCAGCATGCTCCTGCAGAGGCATCATTCTTGAACCAAGTCATCGGCTGGTGGAAAGTGAAGAAAGGGAAACGGAGGAAGAAATGAACTGGCAACGTGACAACAGCTCTGATGATGATGATGATGATGATGCAGAGGTGGCGGCTGTGGCTCAGGAGGTAGAGAGGGTTGGCTGTTAATCGGAAAGTTGGCGGTTCAATTTCTGGCTCCCCCCAGGCTGCATGTCGAAGTGTCTTGGGCAAGACACTGAACCCCGAATTGCCCCTGGTGGCTGTTCCTCCAGTGTATGAATGTGTGTGAACATTAGTTTCTGTTTGAGCACTTAGGAAGAAGTAGTGTAAAAGCGCTTTGAGTGGTCGAAAAGACTAGAAAGGCGCTATACAAGTACGGAGCATTTGAACCACTTGACTTGGGGCCCGATGTCGCACTCAAGTCACAGTTGTAATTGCTTTTACTTTTTACTTTGTTGACTTGAAAAGGTTTTGTTACGTTCCTCCATGATCAAACAGGTAAGGCAATAATCAACACCGCCTACGTAACTAAAGGAGTTATGTTCAACACTTAATACGTAAGCAATTAAAGTCCTCCCTTCACTGAGAAGGCAAACCCAGACACATGGTAGCAATCCACGCAGTATTTGAATTGAATTTATTGAAGGATAGCCCCTTGAGATGCAGCATCTCATTTTCAAGGGGTCCTATAACGCAAATCCATAATGAACAAATACAAAATACAACATCACAAAACTACATATATTTCACATATACAGATAACACGCACACCCAACAGTTAATACAAGGAAAAATAACAAGTTATCTAGCCTATAACGTTCAACACCAAAACAAATTAATTATTTACTCCAAAGCTTATGTATAACAAACCAACATAGTTATATCTGATGCCATCAATACATTATTATTTTGGACCAATAACAAGCTGGAACGAAACGGTTACATGCGCAGTCAAGTGTAGGCTAGAAGTGTAATTTGCACTTTACAAATATTTTAATAAAAATACCAAATGAAACTCTGTCAGTAGCATTGTGTTTCTGCTTTGTATGACTTTTAAGACCCTATCAGAGCCAAACATGAGCGTCTGCATCATCAACGAAAAAATGAAGTCGGCAGTGTTATCAAAGTTCTCCGTTTTAGATCTGTAAAATGTACGGAAAGTTTAAAGTGTTGTTGGTATTAACAAAACAAAAGTCTTCAGCTCACGAAAGCACTTGCATACACACACAAACATCATTGAAACTACACTAAATCAACATTACACTGTCAATTCTAATTTCATTGAATCAACGACAGACTGTGATGCTGATTCATCATTCATTTTGCATTAATATAGAAATCACAACTAAAAATCAGTGGAATTTCAAAGCTATTTCAACCAATATTAGTATTGAAACAAGAAAATCAACGTGACTTACAAATATGAAACCACAGGAAATAGACTACTTTATTAAAAAATATGTCCTGCTTTATTTAGTCAGGAAAACTATTTTGACAGCTATCCCAAAACTTAGGCTTTATCTAATATGTAAATGGCAATTGACAAAGTACATTAGTTAAATTAAAGTTATTTAATTGGGCAAAAGATGTGGCATAGACATGGTGTAGTAAAAATGTAGGCTATAATATGTTATAGAGAGGTTTAAAGTAGCATGAAAGGAAAAAACATAACCATATTATGTTAAAATGGCCCACACAATGTTGAGAGCAACTTTCTGCTCATGGAATTTTGTATTCTGAAAAAGTGTTTTAAAATTTAAGTGTTTTACTATTGTGACACTATTGTGTGTGTCCATAGGACAGCAAGGCATCAAATGTTGTTCAAAACAGCTCGAACGATCTCTTCCTGTTGCCTTAGATGCCTTCAAACTGTCCCAGTAATGGCCAATTTTGAAGGCAGCATCGATGTTGACTTGATGCTGCCTTTCACCCATAAACCAGCGTGGCTGTGACCGCCATAGCTTTCGAAAACTGGTCAAGATGGCGGACAAATAAGCCGAATTTTGGCACAAAGGTATGTTTTTAAAAGTTTTTAGTAGTTCTCTCGCTTCAATTTTTAGTCTATGACTGTAACCAACCAAATTTGTTCAATATTTGTGTTAGCCATTTGGCTTTTCAATAGCTAGTTAGCTGATGCTAAGGCTAGCGTCTCTCTTCTGACAGCCAGAAAAGACTCAAGACAGCGTTCTTTGAAACCAATGTCAACAGAGATGCCTTTACTCGAAAGTTATGCCTTCTGAGGCAGCTGTCTATTACGGTATCGAGGCAGCGAGGAAACTGCCTTCCTTTTCGAACAAGCCAAAGACTACTGTCTTTGGGGGGAGGCTGGAGCCTATCCCAGCTGACAATGGGTGAAAGGCAAGGTACGCCCTGGACAGGTTGCCAGTCCATCGCAGGGCCACACACAGACAGACAAGATGTAAAAAGTAGGCTATAAAATCAAAGCAGCATGCAAGTTGAAAATAAACATAATCTTATTATTGCTCAAATAGCCTACACATTGTTAAGACTTTCTGCTCAAGCAATGTCACATTCTGATAAAGTGTTTTAAAACTTAAGAAAGGTTCTATAAATACGGCGAAAGGCGAGGGAAAGAGTGGGCAACCCTGCACTGGCTGTGATGCTCAAGTCACTAGTTAGCGAGAGGCTGGGCTAAAGCGGCTGTTTATGTAGCTTGGTCCGCCACTTAATATGAGTGGAAACTCGGAATTAACCTTTGTTCCACACACAAAACAAGCCTAATATTTAACATTAAAGACATTTGGTGCACATGTGCACCGTTCCGAAAGTCCTGTACAGAAACGGTCTGGTACGAATACATGTATCGTTACTCCCTTATCTGAAACTCTCATAAATGTATGGAAAGTTTAAAGTATAGTTGGTATTATTAAAAATAAAGGCTACAGCTTCAGAAAACACTAGCAGACACACCCAAATAGCAATCATCATTGATGGTACACTAAATCAACATCACGCTGTCAACTCTAATTTCATTGAATCGTCAGACTTCGGAGAAAATATTAACACTGTGTTATTTAATATCCCCTGACTGTAGTGGTGTGTTAGATACTCTGTATAGCACACATTACACATAAAACTATGGGTTTACTGTAGTTAATCGAGTAATCTGAGATGTATAAGAATTTATCAATAAGAGTGACTGTCTCCGAAAGAGAAGTTTGGGAGGAAAAGTATTACATCATCAGCATGAAGGCTTATCTTCTGTAGTTGTTTCCCCCTGTTTTCATTTCCTGTGCTTGTCCTTCTTTAGAGGACCTGAGGGGCTGAAAGGGGATTCGATCATTGGCGTCTGTGTAAGCGTTAAAGTCTCCACACAGGATGGTATGATATCCCACAACTAATAACTCATGCAGTTTTTAAAAAATCCTGACCTTGGTTGAAGCGTCAGGAGGAGTATACACGTTTATAATTCTCATTTTTACACTTTCATAAAAACAATCAACCAATAAAATTCTCCCTGGAATAATTTCTCTAGTTTTAATAATGTCCGCTCTGTTTTTAAAAAAGATACCAACACCGTCAGCTTTATCACAGCCAATCGAGATAATAGATGGACCTTTTGTCCACATAGAAGCTACATCAGCGATATCTTCATTCGTTATCAATCTTAATTCTTGTGTACATATAATATCATACCGTGAGTTAAGAAGGGTAGTCATTTTACTATTTCTATTCTCTAAGGATTTTATGCCTCTCAAATTACATGTAGTAATTGAAAGTAAACTCATGGTGAGAGAGGTGTCGTGATCAGCTGATTTTCCTGACGGAGCTGCAGCTGATTTTCCTGACGGAGCTGCAGCTGCTGCAGGTGTAGCCGGTTTGATCGGCTGGACGTGCATCTTCCGTGTTTGTACGACTCTCTAAGATCGGGGAGACCAGGAGTTGCTGCTGTGGACGCCGGGTGAGGCTTCGGTTCGCGTGAACTTCGCTGGGGACGGTGTAGTCGCTGTGGAGTGATTCGCTAACTCGTGGCAGAGCGACTGCCTGTCCTGCGTTGCTGCTCAGACTGTGTTCAGGTAACAACAACAAGATGGCCACAAAAGAACTCAAAAAAGACATAGAGGAGTTAAAAGCAGCCATGAATATGATGGGTGAGGAACTGGCGACTATAGCCAAGCAACAGCGTACCATTTTAAATCTCACGAATGAAATCACATAACTAAAAAAGCGAAATGAGGAACAGCAGAGCAAGGTTAACTTCTTTGAAGCTCGTGTATCAGACCTGGAGCAGTATACTCGAATGAATGACGTCTTGATAACTGGACTGAAGATCAAACCACGGTCTTACGCTCATGCTGTGAATGGAGAGACACAAGACGAGAGTGTGGACCGTGATGATTCAACTGAGGCTCAGGTAACAGCCTTCCTCCGTGATAAAAATATATCTATAAACAGACACAATATTGAGGCATGCCATATTATTCCAACAAGGAACCAGAAAGGTAATCACGTCGTCATTGTCCGCTTTCCTAACAGAAAGCACAAAATTGACCTGCTCAGGCAGGGCGGTAAATTGAAGGGCTCAAATGTTTACATTAACGAGCATCTAACCAAAACAAATGCAGAAATTGCAAGAAAGGCAAGGTTCTTGAAGAAGAAAGGGATCATCCAAGCTACCTGGACTGCAAACTGCAAGGTGTTTGTTAAAATGAATGGCACTCCAGAGCAGGCTAAAGTTATGAGTATCAAAAGCATTGAGCAGCTTGAAAAGTTAGAAAGTAGTTTATAGTAGAGCAAACTCCTAGGAGTTTGATCATGTAGCATTCATATTATTAGGGGTCCAAGCCCGAAGTGGGCATGGAACCCGCGATTGCAAGGCATCGCGGTTCCCATACCACGAAGTGGCATTGGAACCCTATTGTTTTCGCTTGGATTTTTATTATTATTCTTCCGTGAAGAAAACCGATACTGCGGCCTAGACCGTAACTGCTACACACGCGAAACTCATAGGGTAGGTCCAGTTTAGCGCAGCGACCGCAGGCGCAAAAATTCGCACACGTCTACCACTAGGGGGCGCTATAAGCAAGGTCAACGCGATTGGCCTTGGAACTCCTGCCTACGAGGGCGTATATCAAAAACCTTATATCCACGCGTTCGGGGGATCCAGCTGAATCTCCTGGTATAGGCCACGCCCATTTCCGCCTAAACTTTTTTCGAGCTACGCCGCGAAAACTGAAAAACCTATTTTAATTAACTCCTCCGAAGCCGCAAGTCCGATCGCCACGAAACTTGGCACGGATAATCTCTGGACCGAGCTCTACAAAGTTTGTAGAGGAATTTTGATATCACAAAAAATGTCGCAATTATACACTAGCAAACGTTTGCAAAAAACGCTACTAACAGGAAGTGAGGTCATAACTTCGGTTTAAAATGGCCGATCGACACCAAACTTGGACCACTAAGTTGGGATGGGCCCCTGAGGGCCTGTGCAAAATTTGGTGCAACTCGCCCCTAGGTGGCGCTCTTTAACAAGTCACATTGACATGAAACCAGTGCCAAATTGTTCAGCATGGTCCCCTGATGCCAGGCACCAAAGGGGAACCTAATGTGCCCATAGGTGGCGCTGTTGTTGCAAATTAAAAATGTTTTCAAAAATCCCATTGACTTACATGCAATTTATATCTCCATAACCACAAATCTGATTGACACCAAATTTGGGTCAATTGTTACCCATGGGCCCCTGATGACACCACAAAAATTTGGTGCAGTTCGGCCTAACGGTGGCGCTGTTATCTAAGCTCAAATGCCCCATTCATTTCAATGGGATTTTCAACCAAAGCACATTTTGCCTCATAACTACGGCCTACTACATCGCACAATCATAATTCTTATGTCTACGTGTTTGGGGGATGCTGCCGATTCCGACGGTATAGGACACGCCTCTGTGCGATGACGATTTCATTTTGCGAAATCGCAAAAAATGGAAAACCTATTTTAATTAACTCCTCGAAGCCGCCAAGTCCGATCGACACTGAAACTTTGCACAGAGCATCTCTGGACCGAGCCGAAGAAAGTTTGTAGAGGGAATTTTGATCCGACAAAAAAAGGCCGAATTACAGGCTAACAAATATTTGCGAAATTGCTAAAAACACGAAGTATAACATAACTCTGGCTTGGAAAGGCCAATCAACACAAAACTTGAGGACCTTATCTGCCCTGCCCCCTAGAAGGCCTCTGCAAAATTTGGTTCATTTCGCCGCTAGTTGGCGCTACCCAAAAAAAATCCCAATGACTTACATTCATCTCATAACTCCATAACCACAAGTCTGATTCTAACCAAATTTGGGTCAATTGTTTCTGATGGGACCCTGATGACACCACACAAATTTGGTGCACTTCGGCCTAAAGGTGGCGCTGTAATCTAAGCGCAAATGCCCCATTCATTTCAATGGGAATTTCAACCAAAAGCACATTTTGCCT
This sequence comes from Lepomis macrochirus, assembly GCA_024633595.2. Classification (NCBI taxonomy): domain Eukaryota; kingdom Metazoa; phylum Chordata; class Actinopteri; order Centrarchiformes; family Centrarchidae; genus Lepomis; species Lepomis macrochirus. The sequence goes on from JALXJV020000021.1 coordinate 2,614,993, forward strand.
CATAACTACCGCCTACTATATCGCACATTCATAAATCTTATGTCTACGTGTTTGGGGGATGCAGCCGATTCCGATGGTATAGGAAACGCCTCTGTGCGATGACGATTTCATTTCGCTAAATTGCGAAAACTGGAAAACCTATTTTAATTAACTCCTCCGAAGCCGCAAGTCCCAACGACACGAAACTTTGCACAGACCATCTCTGGACCGAGCCGAAGAAAGTTTGTAGGGAATTTTGATCCGACAAAAAGCGGTCGAATTACAGGCTAACAAATCTTTGCGAAAACGCTACAAACACGAAGTATAACATATCTCAGGCTTGGAAAGGCCAATCAACACCAAACTTGGGGACCTTATGCGGCTGGACTTCCCGAAGGCCTGTGTCAAATTTGGTGCCAATCGGCCAAACGGTGGCGCTGTTCATCATATATTTAAAAAAACCATTCACTTACATGCATTTTATATCTCCACTACCGCAGCTGCGATCGACACCAAATTTGGGTCACTTCTTCACCGAGGGCCCTGATGACAGCTGAGCGATTTGGTGCGATTCGGCCAAAAGCGGCGCCGTGATCGAAGCTCAAGCGCCGTCGCTGAAGCCCATTCGTTTCAATGGCATTTTCAAACACGCCGCATTTCAGCCTCGGTTGAGCAGCCCGTCGAGACTTCACTTTCGGGGACCTTCACGCGGGACATCGGTGAGCCGGGACGACTTCGCCGCCCTCCGAGGCGAAGGCGACTGGCGCCGGGGGGCTTGGACCCCGTTTACAACTGCTCGCAGTTCTAGTTATTATTATTATTAGTATTTTTTATTTTTTTTTTTTTTATTCTTTTTTCCTCTTACCATTGTTGATTCAGTAGCATTTGCCATGTCTAACGATATGATTGATCTTCAATATAGAAGATGTTCTGACACTGACCAAGGTATAACTGACTTTGATAGGGACATCGATCCTGAAAACAACTTTTATGATAACTTGCATAACAACTGTGGCTATTATACAGAGCAACAGTTTAACAATAATATTGAACACGAGCACGGTATCTCTATCATTCATTTTAACAGCAGAAGTCTATATTCTAATTTCCAGAGTATAAGGGAATATTTAGGACAGTTCAAGAAACCCTTTAATATTATAGCCATTTCTGAAACGTGGATTACTGCCGATAGGGGCATGGATTTTGAGTTACAGGGATATGAATTTAATTACGTGAATAGAGAGAGTAGTTGTGGTGGAGGGGTGGCGCTTTTTGTTGACAAAGGTATCATTTACAAAGTTGTTGATAACATGTCAGTATTCATTGACGATATAATGGAGTGTATCACAATAGAATTATGTATGGGAAAAACGAAGAATGTCTTGGTCAGTTGCGTATATAGGAAACCAGGATCTAACATTAAAATATTTATAGAAAAAATGGAAAACATGTTTAATAAAGTAAAGCATAAAATAAGCTATATCTGTGGGGATTTCAATATTGATTTATTAAACCCCAACAATCACAAATTGACGGAAGAGTTTATTGAAACATTGTATAGTTTGAGTCTTTTTCCAACAATCACCAAACCAACTAGAATAACAGGTAATGGCGCCACTCTGATAGATAATATTTTTACAAACAATGTTGAATGTAAGTCATTAAGTGGAATATTAATTAATGATATAAGTGACCACCTGCCAATCTTTGTGACTTATGACTGTAACTATAGTGGAAAAACAGAGTGCAATGAAATTAAATATAGGAGATTGAGAACTGAAGAAACTATATTTGCATTTAGAAATGAATTAATTAAGTTCAATTGGAATGAAGTATTTAAAGAAGCTGACCTTAATACTGCATATGAATTATTCTTAGACATATTCATAACTTTATATAATAAAAACTGTCCAATAAAACAATATTGCAGTAAAAAAGAAATATTCAGAAAAACCTTGGATGTCTAAATCGATTCAAAATGCTTGTAAAAAAAGAATACTCTTTATAGGAATTTTATAAAATACAGAACTGAAAGAATTGGAGTTAAAATATAAGAAATATAAAACAAATTAACTAACATAATGAGGGTTTGTAAGAAGGATTATTACAATAATTTATTAGAGAAAAATAAACATAATGTAAAAGGAATATGGAATACAATAAACACTATTATTACAAAAGGATTTAATAAATTTAATTATCCGGAATTTTTCAAGGATAATGACATACAGTTAACAAATATGAATGTGGTGGTTGACAGATTCAATAATTTTTTTGTAAACGTGGGCCCTAAACTGGCCAAAGATATAAAGCACACAGGGATTAAATACTCTGTGACGGATCAAGTGGATAGAAATCCTCACTCATTTTTTTTAGGAACTGTAGAAGGTAAAGAAATTATAGAGATCGTAAGTAAATGTATGAACAAAACGTCAAAAGATTGTGATGACATCGATATGTCACTAGTAAAAAAAGTAATTGATGGAATTATAGATCCATTAATATACATATATAACTTATCATTTAAAACAGGAGTATTTCCTGAAAAGATGAAGTTGGCAAAAGTCATCCCATTGTATAAAGCAGGTGATTCACACGTTTTTAATAATTATAGACCAATATCCTTACTTTCTCAGTTCTCAAAAATACTAGAAAAATTATTTGTTAAAAGGCTAGATAATTTCATTGATAAAAACAACTTATTAATGGACAGTCAGTATGGATTTAGATCTGGTAGATCAACGTCTATGGCACTAATTGAGTTAGTAGATAGATTAACAAATTGTATTGAAAATAAAAAATACGCAGTAGGGATTTTCATTGATTTAAAAAAAGCTTTTGATACTGTTGATCATGAAATTATGTTAAAAAAAATGGAAAGGTATGGCATCAGAGGTGTGGGCTATAATTGGATAAAAAATTATATGGAAAATAGGAGTCAGTTTGTACAAATGGGTAATTATCGGTCAGGAAACCTCAGTATTTCCTGTGGTGTCCCACAGGGGTCAGTTCTAGGCCCCAAACTGTTCATTTTATATCTTAATGATATTTTCAAAGTATCAAATGTACTTAAATTTACGGTTTTTGCTGATGACACAAATGTTTTTTGTTACGGGGATAATCTGCACCAGATGATGGAAATTGTAACAATTGAAATGAACAAATTAAAATTTTGGTTTGATTCAAATAAGTTATCTCTCAACTTAAACAAAACTAAATTTATGGTAATTGGGAATCGTAAGATAAATTCAGATGTTAGACTGGTAATTGATAATCAAATAATTGAGAGTTTATCAATGTAAATTTTTGGGTGTTGTACTTGACCATAAATTGTGCTGGAAGCCCCACATCAAAAATTTGTGCATGAAGCTGGCCAGGATCATTGGTATATTGAGTAAAACTAGATACATATTGAACAAAATACATTACATACTATGTACTGCACACTTATTTTGCCATATATGTTATACTGTGTGGAAGTTTGGGGAAATACCTACAAAAGCAATTTACAAAATATTTGCACACTTCAAAAAAAGAGCAATCAGGATAATAAATCATACTGGGTATTACGAGCACACTAATCTTTTGTTTTTTAATTCACATTTGTTAAAATTTATGGATATTGTTATATTTAAAACTGCTCAATTTATGTTTAAAGTCAAAGAAAATAATTTACCAGCTAACATAAGTGCAATGTTTAATGAAAGAGATGGGGGATATCATCTAAGAGGATTTTGTATGTTCAAACAACCTCTTGTGCGAACTGCTATAAAAAACATGTGCATATCAGTTTGTGGGGTAACCTTATGGAATGGACTGGATAATGACATCAAACAGAGCCATAATATCATTCGGTTCAAAAATAGATTAAAGAAATCTTTATTAGACAAATATAGAAACGCATAGACTGAAACAATGGACTAAATCTGCAATGTGAAAGTGTTGTGGTTAAGGTATTGTTGTGAGTTATGTAAGATCTGAGAAAAATGCTTGCTGTAATTGCGTATTAATTTGCATTGTACTATTATTATTATTTTTTTTCTTGTTTTTGTTAAATTGGGGCAGGTTTAAATAAGCTAATTGCTTCTGCCTGCTCCTTCTCGAACAATTTTTTATTTATTTTTTGTTTTATTTCTTGGCATTATTATTATTATTATTATTATTATTATTATTATTATTCATATATGTGTATATATATATAATTTTTATTTTTTATTTTTGAGGGTGGTGTTTTTTTATTTTTTATTACTGTTTTGTTTGTCGTGAATCTATGTTGATTGTTTGAGACAAATAATAAAGTAAAGTAAAGTAAAGTCGTATCAAGAATTGCAAAATCAAGCAGATACTCTTATTTAGACCTTGATTTTTTCACACAAACATTACTTGTCAAAGGTGACGTTTGTCTCTTTTGGGTAACACTCACATGTTCTTCTAGTTGTTCTGCAGCTGGGGAGTCTTCCCCTTCGCTGGAGTCCAGCTCACTGCTGTGATCCTGGATGCCAGACGAGCCTGGTTCTTCACTCGCTGAGATCAATATAGAATAAATTAGGCTGTACTTTTGTACAGCAAGTTCCTTGTTGTGACTTCCCTGGTGGGTCCTCCTTTGCCTCTTCCGCTCATCTCGTGACTGTTTCTCTTAAACTGACCGCCTCAAGTTTGAGTCTGGCAGAAAACCGTTAGGGATTTACATCGAATCTGCGGACGTAATAGAGGACAGGTGGCCGAGCTCGTCATCTTCAGCCGCATCTCAGGGAGAATCTCTTCCTGATGGCTGTCTCAGTTTGACAACAACAAAATATTTTACTGCCATTAATGATCCACAAGAATAAAAAATGATCCTAAACTAAACACAAATATTATTATTAGTTAATATCAGAAACATGTAACAGCCTCATGTGAGCTGGATTTAGCTCCTTTTGTTTTTTGTTTCACCTTTATAAAGGTACTGACGATAAAACAGCTTTGAATGTAGGTTAATTAAGAATAATTAATACATAAACAGAGACAGATGTCCATGATACATTAAATCTGCAGGAAACACTTGTGATTTGTTTACATTTTCTTTATTTGACTTTCTTGGTTTCATTTTAGGTTCTGTGCCTGTAGGACGGACTGAGGGTTTAATGGATCTATGATTCATAAAATAAAACAAGTATAAAGGTTTGTTGTATTTTTAATACATCTTATCAAAATGACTATTTTAGATATTTTATTGTTACTGAAGTCGAACCTTAAGTGTAATTAATCTTTCGTGTGTCAGTGGACTCAGAATTCTATCATTGGCTTGTTTTCATAGTTTTGACACATGAATAGAATCAGCGGACTAACAGCGTCACCAAAGTCCCGTTTGTGGCCAAAAATATGTGACATGCGCAGTGATGAGGAGAACGGACATAGAGAATGAGTGGAATGAGGGGAAAAATAGAGTACAGCTGTTTCCGTAGTGTAGTGGTTATTACGTTCGCCTCACACGTGAAAGGTCCCCGGCAGAAACATGATGTTATTTATCTATAAAACATGATTAATAGTTTGCCGTCTGTCTGTTGTCAGTGTGTTCCTGAAGGTGACACTCGCACACAGTTTATCATTAGCAAGCCAAGTATGCAGAGATTTTTCTCAACATATTGGTGATTAATACATACATACTGTTTCTTTGAACTCGTAGAGATTCGCATTTGTGATTAGTTTTTATTTTGATTTATTTTTGTGTTTGCAATTTCAGTTTACTTTGAATAGGTTTTTAAAGAACATTTTCTAGTTTATTTTTGTATTTTTTTTTGGGAAATGCTCAGTTTTAGTTTAGTTTTTATTAGTTTCAGTGTTAGTTTAAGTCTTTTTCGCTCATTATGAAATGACCCTTCTTTGTTAGTATAGTGGACAGTATCTCCACCTGTCACTCAGAAGACTTGGGTTCGATTCCCTGACAGGGAGAAACTTTTGTTATACTACATGGTGGAAGTCGAACCTCAGGATCTGATTCTGACAACATTCAGACCTGTAGTTATTGTATGAGTCCTTTATTATAAATAAACTTAATAAAAAAGTCAAAATATGACAAAGCTTCATTCAAAAGAGTTTTGAATGTAAAACAATATTCAGAGCAGGTCTCTGATTACAGCTGCTGTATTATACTTTGTTTTAAGTATGTCCATTACTGAGGATTCACTTCTGCTCCTGTGAATATTTCTCACCAAATTCTCTAAATGAAAAACAATCATGTTTTGCATTTATGTATTTATTTATTTCTACATTTATTTTTTATTTCCACATTTATTTTTGCCTGTGCGCGTATGCTAATTGAGTGGGTGGTGCCGACATCAGTCTGAAGCAGGATTGGTTACAGCGATGTGATCAGATCTACTACTACTGTCTTCACTGGAGAGTGGGCTGGAGCCAATTCTGTTCCACTGCCACTAGGAGCGCTAAAGAAAGTGGTCAAGGCAACACAGCCATTGGTCCAAATGCATTATGACAGTAATTCATTATTGCATATATCACCAGTATACTTTTATTTAGTGGTGTAAGATTACATTAACACTAATTTATACTAGTTACTCATTCAAGTTGTGCCTCTGCAGTGTAGCATCAGGATGCCACTGTGCTAATGTTCTCCTTCAAGCTTCAAGCCAACGTCCTCCTTATGTGAACCAACCAATACATACGCAAACATGTGAATGGGGAGTACTGGCCACTACTTTTTCAATTCAAGCACTGGATGTAACAGTTGAAACTTCCTATTTTCAAGCTGGTCAGCCACATCCCACAAATCACCCATTTTCTTGACAACCTGTTACGTCTTCTTGACAACCGGCGTAGTTGATACCGTAACGTTGCTCTCTGGATAACGAATTCCTGTTCGTTAGCCACAAAAATAGGCGTGAGATACTTTTTGTCTACACAAGCTAAACTATACATCTAAACTATATGATCCCTTACCGTCAGATAGACCTCTAGCTTCTGTGACCTAATGTATTTACATAAAGCACATAACAATAAAGCGGGACGCGATTGACAGCCGGTATGCGTCAATATCAACAAAGATCACATTGCAAGAGCATGTCGGAGGAGAGAAAAAGGCAGCAAAAGATACAGAAGGTCTGGATCAAATCCATCAATTTTATTTTAATGATCTATTTAAATAATTGTGTATTGATGCATCATGTAGGTAGGTAGGTTTATTGTCACAATAAAACAAGTTAAAGAGTGAAATTGAGTTTTATAACTCCCTTCTGCTACATAGCAGACGATTTACCTTAATAATCAATTATGAAAAACAGCAACAGAAAAACTATCATCAGTGGAGCAGTGCCGAGGATGAATTATAGTTTAAGAGCCTGATAGCTTGGGGGAAAAGTAGCTGATGCAGCAGCTGAAACTTGTATATCTCTTCCCAGAAGGCAGCAGGGTGAACAGGCTGTGCCTGGGTACCTCACCTCACCGATATCACTGATGCCCAGGAGCTGGGTACCGATGATCTTCTGAGCAGGTTTTATCACCTGCTGCAGAGCCCTCTGGTCCTGGGCTGTGCACATCCCATAGTGATGTTTCCAGTTAGGATGCTTTCTGTACTTGCCGTGGGAATCTGGGCTTTCCTCCACAGCGTGGAGATGTGAGATGACCATGTCAGGTTCTCTCTGTGATGCTGATTCCCAGGCTATGAATGTCTGTCGTTGGTTGAAAAAATGTACTTTAAAATAAACCTCACACTACCTGTGAATCTTAATTACACAATGTGATTTTTAATTAATATATAATTTAATTAATGTATAACGCTTTGCATCTTAAAACTTGTATTGAAAACTGGAAATTTAACAAGGGCAAAAGATTCAATATAAGATTACATTGAATAGTGTGAGGTAGGCTATTGGCCAGTATTTATAATCAAATAATGAATTGAACACAAAAGACACCTGTTTTTTTTTAGAAATGTTTTATTTGAAACAAATACATTACATGTTGTTCTTCCAAAACTAAACTTTGAGGTTAGTAGATCAAAAGTAACCACCTTTCATTAACACATTCTTTGTCCCCTTGTTCTGTCGCCTACCTGGGGTCCCATAACCATGTAGATAAAGGTGCTGCCAGAGGAAGTCGAGTGAAGACACTGCAACCAACTCAGTAAACATGGCCCTTCACTACATCCTGCAGAAAAGGAACTAATGTAAGAACAAGCGATACCAATATTACGCGGGGATGGGCAAAACTGCTCAAACTGTAAAGGTATATAAATAAAACACAAATTAAAGCAACCATAACATGTATCAAAATAAATTAAATCAAATCAAATCTGCTTTGAGAAGCACTGCATCATAATGGGGATTATTTTAGCTGACTGTAGCCATGTTACAAAAACATACTCAAATTGTTGTCCAATCAAGAGCGACAAAATCTTCGATCCCTGCATGGTTGACTGCATGTCGGAATATAAACAAAAATACTGTCTATTCCTCTGTTCTGTAGGAGAAGTTTGCAAAGCCTGACAGACATACCAGGACTGAGGGGGTGGTGATGAAGCAGTGGATAAGACACATGACCGAGCTGCTCCAGAGATGTGCGACCTCATATATCGCACTAAATAAATAAATAAATTGGATAAAAGCATCAGCGTCATGAATAAATGTGAGGGGGAATTCTATGCAGGATGACACTTCCATCAGGACCAGCTTGAAGTTTGTGTATTGCCAGTGCAAAATGTAGGAAATGCTCCAATGCTGTCTAAGGACGCAACTCACAACATTGTGAGCGTGCAGCCATGGCCTAAGTGCATCTTTGAATAACACGACAAAACCAAGTCCATTTTTGTCTGGTGTTGTTAATTCACTAAATAGCCCCAGTAAGCTGTTGATAATCTAACAATATAATCATGATCCCATAGCATCCAGGAATTGAGCGAAACTTACCAAGTAAAAGTTTGCCTTACTGTACCGTTAGCAAACTACCATTACAAATAAAATCCCACCTGGACGTTGTCTCATGGAGATAATGTTGCTTACATCACCCAAGTGAGGTGTTCCAAGACTGTCTGCCTTCTGCCCTCCTGATCTAGGCTCCACTCCCAGAGCCGGCGGCAGAAACAAATCAATGGACGGGCATTTAATATTCTTGGGGGGGTCTAATTATGACATCCAATATTTTTTCTATAGGACAACCAACTATTGCTACAACAGTTTCACAGCCGATTTCAATATCCTAACTACAATTAGCCTATTGCCCAATCATATTTTGGCTACTGATGTTATGTCATGTTACAGTTATAGCCTTGGTCTGCATTGTTTCGTGAACACAGCATGCTATAAGCCAACGTCCTATAATAACAGCCTAATAGTCACAAATCTCAAGTTAAGTATTAAATCAACCATGCATAATCAACCACGATACACATAGGCTATAGCATATCAGTGTCAAATGCATAATTCGCATACGCTGGTGCAACTTAAAGTAGAGTAATAGAAACAACTGGCCTACTCCACGCTCTTAATACAGCTGAAGTCGGACGCTTTTGGGAGTGGAATCTCCTCAGCGAGTTTCTCTTTCCATTCGCTTCTGAATCTCCTGGTAAGGTCCTTCGAAGGCAAGTTGGATGAGATGGGCTTTCCATTTGTGAAGCATGCTCCGCTGGTGTTCAGAATAAATATTTTTGAGTGTGGAAAATGAATTTTTCGCGACATAGCTGTCGATCGCTGACCAGTGTCACAGCATTTGTCATGGCAGTAAGCACACTGGGCATTGCTTGCAGGGCACCGCTGAATTTGGTTAACATGTTGCTCAGTGTCACATTTTCCATCATCCGAGGAAGTTCACTTTCACAGAGTTTGTTGTAAAGGAACCGCGGCCCAATACGATAAACTCTGATTCAACAAGTTCAGTACCTGTTAAAGCTCCAGTAGAGGTTTTACCCTAACTGTATCCATAAAGTTCTCTCTGTCGGCCTCCGGGTCCAAGGCAGCCAGCGCACTAATGAGATGACTGTTACGCAGCACCAAAGCAGCCGCGACATAGCTCTCCATGCACTGCATTCACAACACTATAAAACAACCTCTCCAGTTCAGATTTTTTCATTTGTTTTGTTTTGTCCAACACTTTCCTCCACTACAAAATCCCGTAGATTCTGGTTCAAGACCACGCTTTCTCTTACTTGGTCCAGTTGTTGTTGTCGCGTCGCCATTGGCCGCTGGTACAGATGCGTTCCATAACGCCATTGCAAAAATTCTCGTCTCAGCCATTGCGGTTGACCAACGCATTCCGACGCATCACAGCTAACGAAGTGTTACAGCAGGCTAAAGTCCGCTGCCGTCTCGCCGTACGGCGTGCTTTGGGGTCAACGGTGAGTTGTTCCTCCAGATTCAGGTTAGCTATGGAACTGAAGCCGCTGCGAACTGCCGCAAGGAGAATCTGCCGCCGGCGCCAACGCCGCCCAGCCCCGAACCTCCACTGAAGAGTACCGCAAACATCACCAAACGGTCACCATAATACGCCGCCAACGAACGCCACGTCCACCGCCAGACCGAAGAAAGTGCTTTAGTTACGCAGAATTTGACAGGCTTCGTGCCAGGCAACCAACCCGCCTTCAATTTGTTGGCAAGCGTCGGAAATAACCGGGCCCGAATTTGAAGCGGCAACGAAACGCGAAAAGCCGCCACCATTAAATGCAAAACCACAAACGACCAACGTTGAGGTTAACCGGCGCCTGAAAACGGCA
>JALXJV020000021.1:2626170-2654587 GCA_024633595.2 Lepomis macrochirus
TGTATGTGGGCCCCACATGGGTTATGCTTGGGCTACATGGCTAGCACTTGGGCATGGGCTAAAAGTGGGCATATCAACTGGGACCCATGTGCGTAAACTAAGTGGGTCCCACATGGGCAAATCTGGGTGGGCTTCCTATGTGGGTCTTAGCTGGGTCACTAATGGGAAAAGACTACACTGGCTCAGAATGGGCAACACAATTGGGGCCCATTTGGTTTGTAGAAATGTGTAGACATGAGCAAATATAGTAAATCTCATATAGGCTGATTACATGGGTCCGAGGTAGTCCACACATAGTTAATCGGTAAATGGTTTCAGAATGGGGAAATACACATGGGTCCACCTGGCCAACCCATCTGGGTAAGATATGGGCAAACACAGACAAAACATATAAACTTTTTAAAAAAGTAATAAAACTGCCAAACTGCAATGTGTACTCTAATAATAATAACTAATATGATATGTTTGTTAAAATCTTTTTTATAATGTTATGTTCATGTTCACATATAAATCCTAATTCTGGTCAGTTTTAAAAATATTGTTTATTTATTTATTTAAAGTCATATTACTTTTTCCTGATTCTTTGTATACCATTATGTTGAGTAATTGTGTGCACTGTTTGTGTATTTGAATGTTTTCTCAATAAAGATTGGGGACAAAAAAAGAGTTTAGGAGAAGGCAGGACCGTTAAGGGACATGCGTATTGCGACATCTAGCACCACACACTTTGCGGTCTTTTTCCTACTTTGTTCACCGAGAGAGAGCAAGTGAGCAGCCAACAGCCAGCAAACAAACAAACCTCTACTGTGGTGAGTACATATACGAGTTTGATTAGTTATTTTAATAAACCGTCATATGCATATGAAATTATTATTGTTTTTGTATAAAGAAGCTACGACACTGGGAATGCTAGCGTTAGCTAATTTGCTAATTTAAAAATAGCTAACATTAGCTAGTACAAATCAGCATGATTAACTGAACCACTGATGTTCAGACAGTCTTAACTGTTACCGAAATCAAAGGCAGTATAAGTAGTTGAAGTTTAACCATAAAGCATTTGTCGATCTTTTTATATTTCTTTATTTTTGTCCTTCAACCAATAATGTAAGTTTTTACAGTGAAGTTCAGCAGCTCCTCTGATGCCTTTTTCCTTCGCGCGTTTTTCTTTTCCAAGGATTATTCATACAGTCTATGGGATTAACGTTAGTTAAATTAGATATTTGGTAATAATATATCAAACCCGATGTTTAATCAAGGACATAGCCAACACTCATTTTTAGAACAGTTAACGTTACAGCACATGTGTGTTTAACGTTAGACAAAAGCAGCCTTTTGCAGCATTTAATGAGGCTCCTTTCAGAAAGTTACTGGAAACTGTAACGTTAACATTAACGTTATTTAACATTGTGCGACTGTGGTTCCCCCTGTAGTACCATGTCGTTATAACGCTGTGTCCTACAACAATCCTGTCCTATAGTTTACTGAAGATAACTTTATATTATTAACGTTACCCTTTATACGCGCGCAAACCAACTAAAAATAAGTAATTGACATCTTTCCGATTGTCGGAAGCTTGAACGATTTAGCCGTTCAGTAGGGGAAAAAAAGGATTTGGCCTTTAAGTTTTTTTTTCAGACGTGTCACGTACGTTCGGACGTCACGACCACAACGGGCAAAGGCAGCAGAAAGCAACATGGAGGCCAGGGATAACGTGACGCTGGTAACGTTAACTTTATCTGTGTGTAGCCCACAAACAAGTAACGTTAGCCGCGGTGTTACAGGTTAATAGCTCCGTGGCGAGCAGTCGATAGGTGTGTTAATGGTGTTTTTGTGCTCTGAGAGATGTCACAGCCGAGAGACTGTTAGCCTAGCATACTACTGCATAACTAAACATAATGGCACCCGCTAAAGAAAGAGTCGCGCCTGAAAGGGGGAGGAAAGTAACGCAGTGTTTAACCTTCAACTTCTAACGTTATATCCGCTGCGGAATTATAACCACCGCGACTAAAATTTCACCACGATAATTAATAACAATGTCTTACTAAAAACGTTCACTGGCAGACTGTGCGAGCACGGTAACATTCAACGTTTGGCTAGCTTCCTCTCTCATTCTTCAATTGACATTACGTTGCAGGTGCTGTTATTACTCGTTTTTTCAGGAGGTGCATAGCGACTGTTCGATTCTCGCAGTGGCAGAAAATGACTGAATCGCGAGCGGCAGTAAGCGTCGCGTGTCTGTAGCTCCATCACCACCTACAGCTATGTCCTGTACTGGTAGAGCCTAAAAGTTACATTGACGTTTTCAGATAAGTCTAAAAGAGTGTTTGCTAGGAAAAGAGAGGATGGTGGTGACCGAGGAGGAGTTGAGGTTGGTAAAGCACATGTGATGCAAACTAGTGCTTTTAAACTCATGAGGAGACTTTTCTTTTGGATTTTAATTAACAAGTTAAAGTTAAAAGGGAGGTGGTTCTCATGGTGCCTTTTTCTATAGATAAATGTAAACAGCTGTAGGCTAAATTAAGACACACAAAGCAAACATGAACAATTGTATCTATAATGATTATAAGGTCATATTAACAGGGAGAGGCTTAGTTGGTGATTCCCAAAACTGCTTGGGTGCTGTGCCATGAATCTAAAATCATTGTGAAGAGCATGAAACCTAACTAAATTACATTTCCCAAATCTAATTGTTGTAGTTTCTCCCCACTAGACCTCTTTAGCAAATGTAGTTCTCTTTTGAGGAGGTTGTATATGTTATCTGCTCTAGCTTTTCCAAATATTTGTTCACAGATATGCTAAAAAATAATAGAACAGTAGTTTTTTTTCAAGTGTATTTTGCTGCTAATACGTCTGTACTTTAACTTGAGTTAAATTTTGAATGCATGACTATAAATTGTATTGGAATAATTGTACTTAAAGGTATTGCCACTTTTGCTAGTAAAATGCCTGAATAGTAATTTCACTTCTGCCCTACATAAAAATTGTTAAATTTACTGAAATATAGACTGTTAGTTTATTCATTATTTTGTTGTTGTTGAGTGAACATAATCATACAGTATTTAAATATGCCTCCTTTAACTCTTCATCACTGTTCCTAATTCCCCCTCCTACATTCTCTTGTCACCGATAGATTTGTCCAGATCCTGTCACAGGAAAGTGTTCTTCTTGGCCATGTAAGTAATTTAAATTTAATATTTGCTATGTCTGACTATAGAGTTTTACCCAGGATATTGAAATCGGACAGACTTAATTCATTATTCCTGTGTTTGATTGTCTGAGGGGTGGAACGAGTAGTACTTTCTGAGGGGTTCACTGGTACTTTAATGGGGGAGGCAACAAATGCTTGCTGTCAATCAAAAAGCACTGTCACAGAATACAATGCAGTGATTGGACTGTTCAACACCACAGATTCACGCCGTGTGCTCTCTTTCAAAAATGGAGAAAAATGTTTTTCAATCAGTTTTAATTAATAGTTGGCAGTGTTTCCTCTAGGATGGAGTTGTAGCAGCAGAGGTGAGGCAAAATGTTTGTCTGAATATAAAACCCCAAAACAAAATGTCTCAGCAGTATTGCTCTTGTGTCCATGACCATGCGATGCACCTTAGAATAGCTTAAAATTTCAGTGTTTTCCCAGTTTAATGAGAGCTTTAGATTAATGTTTTGGTGGTGGTTCACTGTCACTTTCTGCTACTTGCCACGCACCTACCAATTCAGAGTTATGCTTCTGTTATAATAGCACCTGTCACGTGGATGTTCTTTGAAGAACGAGGAGAGGAAGCGAGCCAAGTGATGAGCACTGCCATGCTCGCACACTGTGCGAGTGAAAATTTGTAGCGCATAGTTTAATGATTGTGGGACTTGCTGGTTAGGTTTTGTTCAGTTGAAGTCCATGATAGCACACAGTCCCTCTACCCCCCTCTGCTCAGTTCCATTCATTGTTAGCATGTGCATCTGTATGATCACGTATTCAAACGCTATGCATATTCAGTGCCAAATTACAGTTTATGGCCACAGCTAGTTTCAATTAGATAGAATAGGTGTTTGTTTAAGCTTACTTTCTGAGATAATATATATTCTATATTTAACATACATTTGCATTCACTGTTCACTGCATTCATTCTACAGTTTCATTTGGCCAACTGCTGCACATGTTTAGTGGTTTCTGTAACTAAACTCTTTACCACAACCATTTCTTAAAATTTGGTGGGATACACTTTGACTGTTTCTGTGGTCTCGTCTGTATATTTTAGTGAAATGGATTATCTTCATGGAAATTCACGGACGAGGAGGAGAAGAATCAAAGTTGAAAGACGTCTTTTCAACATCGTGTATGGTAAGTAAATTAATTTAGTGTAAGTGAAGTTGTTAGTACTGTGAGTCATCTGTCAAGTTGTCCTGAAACTTGAATAATGGCCCACATTTGTGTACTAGTGTAAAACTCAAGAATGTTTAGCACCCTTATGAAAACACTTGACATTCAACCAAACTGCAGGTATGAAACTGGTCTAAATTTTTTCTTTATTTCTATTGTATTCATTACTGTAGGTGTGAGTATTATGCGCTAGGGGTGGGAATCTCTGGGCACCTCACAATTCGATTACGATTCAAAGTGCTGCAGTTCGATTATCGATAGATCTTGATGCATCATGTTTTTCTATACAGGATCTCTGGATAATTACTAAGCATTTAATTTTTTTACCATTTAAATCCAAAAGAAACATCTCCTGATAAGCTTAAAAGGACTAGTTTGCATTCCTTATTTACTCCATTAACCTCAGCTCAATGGTCCCTCATTTCATTAACAACCAGTTGTCAGACTCTGAAAACTGAAAAATAATTAAGAGGATGCACAGTATGTGTACAGGACAGAGCTGTACACCAGTTTAGTCTAAGCTTGTACCTGATGTTCTCAACACTTGACTTGTAGGTTAGTTAGTAATGACATACAGCTGATAATTAATATTACTTCCTTACTAATTTATTTAGTTTTGTTAAAATATGTTAAAATATGTTGCCCAAAAAGTGGAGATTTTAAGATTCTGGCATAAATAACCTCCATGTACTGTTCAATTTGTATCCTGTGTTATATGTCATATTTGGCATTTCCAGTACTGTTTTAAAGGGGTCCATGAGGGGAGAAGAAGAGGAGGGAGGTGATGGAGTAAAGACTGTTCTCCTGTTTGACTCTTTCACACACCCACATTGCTTAAAATAATGGTAAATGTTTCATCAAGGCTTTACATAATGTTTATTGAGTTTAAACATTCAGAGGCAAAAATTAATTGTTTTTTAAGGTGTTCAATAAAACACAGACCTTGACTGATCCTTCAGTGATAAACATTAAGTGAGCATGAAACTTGCTGTGCTTTGACAGGTGAGTGAGTTGAATCAAGACTCTGGCTAACTTTAGCCTACTCTATGATAAAATATAAAACTCCAAACCATTGAGAACCATAGGCCACATTCCACAAAAATCAAAGCTTTGCCAAATATTAGCAACGGGCATCAGACAGTGGTAGATAAAGTCACATTTCTCTTAAGTAAAGCAACAGTGAAAAGTGTTTCTTTGTTATTACATTGTAAATCCAATTAAGGCTAATAGAGACCCGTTTTGTGAGCAGATTGCACATAAGCATCACTTAGAGACAGTCGTATTGACAACACTATTTAAATTGAGGCTAGTCAAGCTAAACATAAATATATCTGTTAAATATATAAGCATACAGTGCTTCGGCTGAGTGGCCGCTTATAATCTTGCAAGGATCATCTTAACGGTTTTTTAATGGGATGATAGGCTATGTAGGGGAGTTATTTTCATGGCATCATACCCGCAGCAATAAGGTCAAAGTTCGAGATAAATCAACTCTTTCTACCAGTCAGACTCATCACTAGTTTTTAATGTTCACAGATTAATTAGCCTGAAGCAAATAAATAAACTGATCATTATAGGCATTAATCACAGCACTAATAGGCCTATAAAACACTACTAGGCCTATAGGCTAATTCCCGTATTTGAGATAATTTAATTAATAATGTAATAGTTAATTTAATGTATAGTAAAGTGGCAGACATATTACAATTCTGAATTATGTTCAATATTAAGCCTAAATTATTTGTTTATTAAGTGTCTGCTCCTGTTTCCATTGATCGTTAAAAACGCGGACATTTTACTCGGAAGGCGAGCTGTCTCGGTTTCTGGTTTTTTAACTTCCTTATCCAATTTCCATTGTACAAGTTAGATAATGGAACAAGCCGACACTTTGGTGCGCTGAATTGCATTGCACGTCTTCATTCAAAGCTACAGTAACACAGCATAGTGCTAACATCATTTAGGTGGCATCGGCACTAGAAAAATAAAGTCGCTCGGTTCAATATACATTTTCATTAGCGCAAGTAGGACAATGAAATTAGAAAATACCCCCTAACCTGGCATTTTTCATCATACAACGTGAACAACTGCAGATGAATTATACTTCGTGCACGGACCGTTTTGGCCTCTAGGATGTGTGTCTGACACCAGGATGCTACTTAGTTTACTGCAGGAAAAACATGGGGGTTTTAAGTTTCCAGATTTTGGCAGCTCAATCTTTCACATCCGTGTAACCACTTCTTTTTTTTCGTGGGAATACGAGTGTCACATTTTTTACGTTCCCATTCATAATCACCTTTGGTACGGTTCTAAAAGTCACATGAAATGTACGGAAAGTTGAAAGTGTTTTTGGTATTAACAAAACAATAGGCTACTGTTCACACTCACCCAGATAGCAAACATCATTGAAACTACACTGAATCAACATTATACTGTCAACTCTAATTTCATTGAATAGAACTGACGTTGATTTATCATCATTTTGCATTAATATTGAAACAACGTTGAAATCGCAACTAAAAATCAGTAGAATTTCTGTCAGGTTAAGACACCTATAATATCAAACAAGGAAGAAAGACAAGAGAGTTAATAGCTTTTTACTCGCGAGGAGAACGGACAGAGATGTACTCAGTTACATCCTCCAACCGCTCTGAGTATCTCTGCCGCTTCCTCTCTTTTTATTATGTTTAGGGAGGTCCCTAGTTACATGCACATTGCTGCTATATGGGGAAGGGAGATAAGCAGATAAGCAGCAACATGAACTTGTGACATTTGTGACATAGCAACATGAACTTATGACCTAGTTAGATTAACATATGTTTCTTTACAGAAGTTTCCAGTAGCTATTTATGTTATCATAGCTGCACATCAAAATAGCTGCTTCTTCGGGTGTCTGCTCCATGACTCTTGTCTGACACCCATCCACTGCAGATTTCCTGTGTAACAAACTCAAAAGCTCACATTAGTTAATGCTTTATATTTCATAAATGTATTTTTTCAATGTACTGAGTAAATATGAGATAACTTATATACATGATGATTCCAACATTTCCCTCCTGTTTATCACATATTTGCTCAAATTCCCATTTCACTTAAGTCAGTCACTTCTGTTAAGATTTTCGACTGCAAGATCATTTTTATAAGCCCCAATATGCTTACACTCAGAGTTCAACATTACAGGTTAGAGGAGACTCGTTCATAATCTCCTGGATAAGGGAACAAATCTGGTACTTGACATAATGGATCATTGTCTTCATTATCAGCGTCATCATCATTGAATTGATCCATTTCATTCAATAAAGGATATAACTGAGCCACTCTGTGCTCCATAGGTGATATAGCTGTGGTAATGATACGGTGTACCAGTGTTCTAAGACAAGGAATAAAACAACCACACAAGGTCAGAATAGTTGCAAACACAGTTATAGACACCAAAGCGGAGGTTATCAGATCCCATCGACCAAACACACCTGACCAGGAGCCCCACAGTGAATTATCTATTCCTGAGTGCTCTTACATTTTCCCGTTAAGGGATCGAAGTCCCGCAATGGCTTTAGTGAGACTGCCATCCGAAGCTGTATTGTTAGGAATGAATGTACAGCATTGTTCTCCGAACATTGCACAAACATCTCCTTGCTCTGCTAGTACCATATCTATGGCTATTCGGTTCTGGAACGCCATGAGAGAGGTGGCAGCAAGTTGGTCATGAATGGCCTCGAAACCGCTTTGGGTCCAATTTCCTAGTTTCTGAACGTTGTAGTGGATGTAATTTATTCTGTCTACATTTTTATTAATTGTACACCACCAACAGAGTGCTGATCCAAATCCAGATAATATTTGATTTGCAATTTTATATTCATCAGGAACCCCTCTAGGAACTCCAATAGCATCAATATAAGTAGGATCTGTTATGGATAACCACGTGGTATTGTCCTGGATGCTTCTTTTCTTGTGCAGCCACTGATGTGGCATTACACTCTTCAAACCCATGATTAAACTTGCAACTGTCATTGGATATACTGAGACTGGTAAGATCAGTGTTACTAGTGAACAGAGTCCTGTCACATCATGTGGTAATTTATCAAACAATTTATCATCTCCACACCACCACCAGATATTCCCTCGAGAAATTGGTCTGAATGTAGTTTTCACAGGTACTATAACAGTACACCAGTCTTTGGATAAATTACCCAATTTAATACCTGTCCCTGTCATATTTATGCATGTAAAATTTCCACGTGCTACCCTTTTAGAGAATAGGGGTTTTCTTTTGTCTGCTGCAACAACAGGGAACACCGAATCCCATCTCTGGCAGTCTTTCTTTGGATTGGTCTTATTCATTAATTCAATAGTACAATTGTCTTCTACAGATGCTGGAATTACCTGTAGTAATGGTCTGGGTCCCAAACACACTCACGCAATTTCCTTTTGTCATGTTACCCACTTGCTGGGACCATTCATCAGCTGTTTTGGTGTGCCAATAATGCGTATTCCGCCTTTCAATGACACAGGAGATAAGGAGGATTCTGTAATGTTTACATTATTCACCTCACATATGTAAACGACAAATTTTGGGTCATGTCCTGAACTAAAAGCCCATAACAGGAATCCCCAACAACTGGTTGGTGATCTTCCCGTGGAACTATAGGAAGGTGGCGTCAACGTATTAGAAGTCAAATCTACTGTCAACAAAAGTCCGGGTTTGTGTGTGTCAGTTTAAGCAGTCGACTATGATGTTGAGCTGTTGAGCATATTCAGTAGTTGCCCAACAAAGTGTCCAGTCATCATTTTCATCTGCTACTAGAGTTGACCATGATGTATCTTGCAGATCATTTGTCATATACCATGTATTAGCACTATAATCACTACCTTTAGCATTTCTACTGGTAAGGCTAGAAAATGGAAGCACTACGGAAATACTGGTATTACTTGGGATACACATCTGTATGCCATGGCTATAATAATTACTTCCCTGGCAGAAGTATATTTCTTACGTGGCCAAAAGTAGGACCTCCAGGGAGATCACCACTAACATGCGCCACACCTTAAAAGCCATCTCAACTGCTCTTACTCCCTAATAAGGTCAGCAGCCCGTGGGTTTCTTCACTGACTTTCGGGCCTATCCAGGTTCTAAACACCTGAATCCGTCCTATTATCAGACTTTGGCTCGCTTCCCTTGTTGGAGCTTGAGACAGCAGAAATGACCTTCTTACAGTGAGTCAGATGCTATTTTAATTGCTGTTTTTCTAATTTCTTTCTCATATAATCAAACAGACATGACTCATCATCTGTCTCCCATTGATTTTTAAACTGTGGTAGTCTATATAATCGTCCAAAAAGGGTTTCATAAGGAGTAAACCCGTGCTCGTTATGTTTATGTACATTTTAACTAGGTCTAGACATTGTGTCCATGGTCTTTCTGTCTCTTCCATGCATTTCTTTAATCTATTTTTTATAGTTCCATTCGCTCTACCAATCCTGCACTTTGTGGATGGTATGTACAGTGGTGTTTTTAGATTCATGTGAAACATAACACCTATCCTATCAATTAGGTGATTTACAAAATGTGTTCCATTATCACTATAGATTTTTTCTGGAATGCCATATTGTGGAATAATATTTTTACACAATGCTTTTGCTACAGTTAGCGCTATCGCTAAAAGTTCTATCCATTTGGAAAAAGCATCTATTATCACTAGGCAGTACTTTTTCCCTTCACTCTTATTTAGTTCTATGAAATCCATGTATATTGCTTGAAATGGATATTGAGGCTCAGGGAATCGGCCTCTTTTTGGTCTTAGGTTCCCTTGTGGATTATGTTTAGCGCAAATCAGGAATGCTGTTTTTTGTTTTGTTTTCTGTACCTGTATCCCTCCTGTTGAGACATGAGTAACTCCATGGCTCAAAATTGCTGCCCATTTATATAAATTCTTATTGTTTATTCTATTGTGTATTGCCCCGGTCATATAGGTCATCTTTCAATTGTGCACCATTACGTAACCAGACATCTTTCTCAACTTGGGGACTTTGTTGTGGCATTTCTTTAAGGATTGATTGATCCATGTCTTTGTGTTCTGTCACTACAAGAACATCTTGTTTCCCTGAAGCTGCTGCTTTAGCTATTTTATCCGCAAAAGCATTTCCAAGAGACACCTCATCTGTACCTGATGTCTGTGCTGCACATTTACATATAGCTATTGTCTCAGGGAGCTGTACAGCATCAAGCAGTTCACTGAGAAGTTTGGCATGAGTTACTGGTTTTCCTGTGGATGTTATCATTCCTCGATTGACTTTCTGTATATATAGTTACCTTCTTTCCTTGCATTAATTTATATGCCTCAGTAAGCGCAACTAACTCAGCTGCCTGTGCTGAGTAGTTAAGGTAGTTGATTTGCTTTTATACTGTGGTGTTTGTGACCACAGCATATCTTGTTAATATTTTTCCTTGCTCATTCTTTCTAGACGAACCATCTACAAAAACAACTTCCCCTTCACAAAGGGGTTGACCTTTGAGGTCAGACCTACTTTTAGCTGTTTCCTCAGCTAGTTTCTAACAATCATGCTTCTCTCCGTCATCTACTGTCGGTAGAAGTGTTGCTGGGTTTAGCGTAGTACATCTTTCTATAGTTATATGCGGTTGTGATAGCAACACCGACATGCAAGACAAATGTCGAGCGGGTGACAAAAATGTCATGTTTGTTTGGAGAAGTAAAGCTGAGACCGCATGTGGAACCTTTAAGGTCAAGGGGTGAAAGAGTACAATTGCAGCGCTTACTTCTACAGCCATTGAGGCTGCTATAACAGCACGCACACAATGTGGCAAAGCACATGCCACACTGTCTAGTTTGGAGGAGAAGTATGCAATAGGTCTCATTTTGTCTCCATATTGTTGAATTAGTACTGACGTCATAAAGTAACCCTTACAATCCACCATCTGGATAAAGGGTTTACTATAATCAGGTAGTGCAAGAGCTGCACTAGAAACCAAAACTTGTTTTATTTTACAGAAAGCTTCTTCAGCTTCCTCTGTCCATTTTAACGGTGAATTAATTCTTCATACACTATCTTGCTTAAAGGTGATGTTATTTCTGCATAATTTGGCACCCAAGTCCTACAGTAATCAGTTAAGCCTAGAAAAGACATCATTTATTTCTTTGTCTGTGGTTTGGGTGCTTGGAGGACAGCTACTTTCCTGTCTTCAAGGAGAGTTCTTCCCCCTGCACTGAGGTTATGGCTCAGATATTTCACTTCCCTTTTACACAGCTGAAGTTTATTTTTGCTCACTTTGTGACCTTCCTTTGCCAAATGCTGCAGTAATGCTATTGTATCTGTCTTACAAGTTTCTTCATCTGGAGATGCTAACAAAACATCATCTACATAAAGTAAAATTTGACTATTACCAAGGTTGAAATTTAGCCATACTAGCACTCATAACTTGGGAATAGATGGTTGGACTTTCGCAGAAGATTGGAATATTACAAGGAGAGTCTTCACATCTTATTATTATTCTTGCTTTAAATAAATCTTCTATTACTGGTTTTATTCCTTCTTGTGCATCCTGTTTTAATGGATACTGTCTTATGCAAGGCCTATAATCTGATTTTGGTCTTATTTTTACAGGTACTGCTCCTTTTACTAGGCCTACATCACTAGGTCCCTTAGACCATACTTCTTCATCCCAGAAGAAGTCTTGTAACAAATCCTCATCTTCCTGTGTTAACACCATTAATTCTAATGTGTTTGAACTTTGGAGGTGTATTCCCTCCTGTACTTGGGCTGACCAAAACAAAGCCTTTTTGTCAGTCCAGTACTAGCACTTGTCCATGTGTTTACGGATGTCGCTACCCAATCAGTAGCATTCTCGCCCTGTTGCACCACTTTAACCAAATCTTGCCACTGCACGTTTTTTGCTTTTATACAGAGAAATGTGTGGTGGAACTCTCATTCTGTACAACTGCATGATTCTATCATTATATATTTTATATATTTAAAGTCACTCCTGCAACTGATGTGCTGTCTGCATCAGAATAAAAATAATTGATGGTAATTTTAGTTGGAGTAACCTGTGTCAGGCTTTTCTCATAGTCTCTATCTGGGCCTGCTGTGTTTTTGTACCACATTGTGATATGCAAATCATCCACTGACATTTCACTTTGTATTTTAGATTATTACTATTTTAGATATTGCATTTCTTCCTTGATTTAACAAAGCTGTGGCAGTTTTTTATTTTATTTTGTTTTGTGGTGACTTGTCTGGGATGTCAAAGGAATAGTAGTATATTGGTTCTCCTATCCCTTGGAGGACACATATGTCCCCTTGCAGCAGTTCAGCTTTTCTCTTTACCACAATCTGTCCCTCATCTGATGGTATTAGTGCTAATCCTAGCAGTAAAAGACCATCTCGTCCTAACAAATTTACTGGGCATTGTGGAAACATTAAGATGGACATCTATTGGTTCATTACAGGTGGTTCTGCATGCTCCGGAATCACACAAAAAGGTAATAGGTTTCCCATTTACCAACACTGTTACTTCAGGTTTTACACTTTTACATTGCTAACAGATCTTGGAAATTTATCATGACATCCTCATTGTTTTTACTTCAGAAGGTTCAGTTGACTCAGGAGTTATGTTTGATTTGTTTTCTGACCCATAGTCATGCAGATACGTGTCTGGACATATATGGACTAATTTTTGGGTGTTGAGTCCCTCAAACCCATAGTCATTTATCCATTTGTCAAGATGCTCTACATGTTTTGGATCTAAATTTTTCAACATACTTCCAGTCTTTGCACGTTAAATCTTCCTTAGTTAAAAGCTTACTTTCCCCTTGTCCCTTTTTATAAAATTTAGTCCAACGTTTCAACACCTAGGGTGTTCTACCGTTGGTGATTTACCCAGCAGGACAGTAATAAAATACCTGTCGTGGTAATTCTCACTTCAACTCTCACGAGTGGAGAATTCTTGCCTCTGCATCCACGTCAGTTTTACTGTTTACAACCCCACTGCTTTATATGGAAATAGGCTCCTAGTGGAACTTCTCTCCCAGTCACTCACACATTCACTCTTTTTCACGGAATTTTACGGTATCCGCTTGGACTCCGCCGCCCAGATCTATACACGGAATTTTTTGGACCCCAGTAAGACTTCCCGTCCCACTATGGACGTTATAGGCCACTTCTCAAGTGCCTTTTAGAACATATACGATTTCCCTACGGAATTTATAGGACTCCGCCGTCCCCTTACGGAAGTTATCGGGATTTTATTGGACTCCGCCGCCCACTTTTAGGCCTATTTTTATACACGGATTTTCACGGACTCCGCCGTCCAGTCCAAATGTCACGGATTTTATATCCCAGTGGGACTCCGCCCGTCCCTTTACCTGTCAGTGCCTAGGATTCACAGGGTTTTCTACAACGCGTTTTTGACCCTCAGTCACGCTTGCATTTTACTCAAAAGCCTACTCACCACTATTGTCTCTCCTCTTGGACTACCGTCAACCTTCAGATCCCAGTCAGCGAGTTGAAACTCGGTCCTGGAAAAGGATCTTTTGCCGTGGCCACGGTCTTTCCCTGTTTCTAACTCGCCCACTGGAAACCTCGGGTATCTTGGTATCCGGCTCGAAGGACCAAGTAAATGTCAGGTTAAGACACCTATAATATCAAACAAGGAAGAAAGACAAGAGAGTTAATAGCTTTTTACTCGCGAGGAGAACGGACAGAGATGTACTCAGTTACATCCTCCAACCGCTCTGAGTATCTCTGCCGCTTCCTCTCTTTTTATTATGTTTAGGGAGGTCCCTAGTTACATGCACATTGCTGCTATATGGGGAAGGGAGATAAGCAGATAAGCAGCAACATGAACTTGTGACATTTGTGACATAGCAACATGAACTTATGACCTAGTTAGATTAACATATGTTTCTTTACAGAAGTTTCCAGTAGCTATTTATGTTATCATAGCTGCACATCAAAATAGCTGCTTCTTCGGGGTGTCTGCTCCATGACTCTTGTCTGACACCCATCCACTGCAGATTTCCTGTGTAACAAACTCAAAAGCTCACATTAGTTAATGCTTTATATTTCATAAATGTATTTTTTCAATGTACTGAGTAAATATGAGATAACTTATATACATGATGATTCCAACAATTTCAAGGCAATATTTTAATTTTAATTAACAATTCCAACCTATAGTATATTAAACCACAGGAAATAGACTACTTAAATGAAAAAGATATCCTGCACAGATGACCGAGGCCCGAGGCCTAGGGGGGACCCATGCAAAGGTCAATGGTTAAATGTGATCAAGTTGGACACTTTACTTCCCGTCTTTTATAAATAACAAAAGTTTATAGATGTGTTTACATGATAAAAAAATGTGTTACCATTAAAACATATTTCAAACTTTTCAAACTTGTCAGTGTTGATGGCGCAATGGATAAGACACATGGCTTTGGTGTGAGAGACCCGGGTTAACTAGGTTAAGTGTCTTGCTCAGGGACACAATGGTGGACGGGTCACAGTGGGGAATTGAACTCGGGTCTCTCACACCAAAGTAGGTGTCTCATCCGTTGCACATCGAACCTTGAATCACCATCACTGCTTTGATGGTAACATTAGCAGCTCAAGGTGAAACCGACCAAACTTTTTTTAGGATTTTCTGGTTTCCATATGTTAATATTTAAAGATGGAACAAAAGAATAAAGAAATGTCCACAGACAGTATTGATGCTATGCTTATTGTTTAATTCAAATCACAAGAGAATCAGAAACATTAATCACTTTGACGTTGAAGAAATAAGAAGGTTAATATTGGTCATTATGTGAGCAGATCCGGCCTCAGATACAGATGGAAAATATCTCAACATTTTATGTAAATGTTGTTGCACAGCTCATCTAGCTTTTATTTAAAGGAAAATTACAAGTTGACTATACATTGCTACGGTGATTCAGATTTATTCATTTCAAGAAAACCTGCAAAGAGGTTAAGAGAAAGAAGACCTGATTTCATCTCACATAGGGAAAAGCAGGTGACCACTGAAGGTGGTATGGTGATTGTCATTGTCATACACGACAGAATTAGTCCACAGTCGCATAAACACAACATCTCCGACGTCTAGAAGCAGTGTGATGCCATTAGCAGCAGTTACAAAACCATACGCCTGTTGCTCGTACGTGGCAAAAGTTTGCTGTGAGTTCTTGACCAACACAGCAGATGTACCATGGGAACCTGTAAATGCAGCTCCTATGTAAAACTGGAAGTGGTAGGCTCCTTTCACTGGTGGGTTGAAAAAACCTGTTGGACATTTTATTGTTATTTTAAATGGAAAATCAACTGACAATATCAAGTGAAATTTGTTATTAAGACTTCAGAGTTCAGGTACCTGTGTTTGGGTTGTAGGCATTCCCAATGTTTGTGACGACATGTTTAAAGATCATGGTAGTGAATCCAGGAAAGGGTCCGATAGTGGCAATGCCACTAGCCTGCAGAGAGGCTGAGAAAGCCACTTGTCTGACTGAGAGAGAGAGAAATGTACATATATTAAACTGTCTGTGGACACACCCATGTGACCATTATCCTTTGTATTTTTGCACCACTTTCAGTAGATGTTTTATAAATAAAAAGTTTAACTTTTAAAAGCATTAAATGTTACAGAAGCCAAAAACTGCAGTGGTTGCAAACATTTTTATTTTTGGGGATCACAAGCTACTTGTCTCGTTATCTCACATAGTAACACTGTTTAGCAGTTTTACTGAGAAAGCAAAAATGATTATCTTCAGTTAAAAAACACACTTTGTCTACTCCAATGGTCAAAAACATGGTTCCAGTTCTTATTAGGAGATTATTGTATGTAATCAAACTTTGTAATATATATTACAATGTTTAAATATTAAATACTTTATGACTATTGTCTTAAATGTCTGTCTATGGGAGTGTGCATAAAACATCAATATTTCAAATAGTACACAGTAGAGAAATTATACTTACATTTACTACCTACATTTCACCAGAGCACATGATTTGCTTTCTAAAAATTAATTATCTATGAAATGTGTTGCTGTAAATCTCTCAGCAGCAGAAGCAGCTGCTTTATCCAAGAAAAGTTTTCATTTTCAGCACTGGATATTATGGTATTTTAGAATAAATAATAGTCGTTTAAATTTGACTTTATGCCACACAATTGAAAAGGTGTCATAATTTTTTAATTTAATTAATTAATTAATTTTATTTTTTTACATTATCTATAGAAATGATCAAATCCATGATGATTACCACACAATACCTTGCAGCTGTTGCTTCAGCTTCTCCTTGTCAACATCATTCTTCTGCTTCCCCAGTTCTTCAAGCTTTGCTGCTTGTGCTGAAAAACAGATGATAAATAACTGAGTTTGACTTCACTGCACAATCAGCAGAATTTGATGGGCTTTCATCAGGTGACAGCACAAATACAAGTTTATTTGACTATGTTAGAATTCGGCAGCAGTAACAGCTGGCAGCAATCAGAAGTATTTTCTCCAAGACGGTCAAGACATTTTAAAAACAAAGTTATCGCAATCACAGCAGTTTCCGGTATAAGTACTGGATTTTCTGATATTTTAGAATAAATAGCAGTCTGGTAAATTTGACTTAATGCCACATAATTGAACAGGAGGCCTAAAATATATATATTTTATTTCTATAGAATTGACCCATGATCCATCCATGAGGGTTTCCATACAATACCTTGCAGCTGTTGCTTCAGCTTGTCAATGTCAGTCTTCTGCTTTCCCAGTTCTTTAACCTTTGCTGCTTGTGCTGAAAACAAGAGGATAAATAACTCAGAGTTTGACTTCACTGCACCATCAGTTTCTTTGGAAAATGGCATTAAATGCCCCTGCGAAAGGATGTAATGCTCATAATCTGATATAATACGTTACCTCGATTTTCTCTTCTCAAGGATCTCATTTCCACCTCCTGCTGAGCCAACGAGGCGGACATCTGTTTCAGAGCTGTGCCGAGGTCTTGCAGACAAGTAAATGCAGAAACATTTCCTGTCTTAGTCAGCAAGAGACCAGCAGCAGCAGCGCCACAATCACGGTCACAATCTTCATTCTCACACTGGTAATTTACACAGTTGAACGGTCTGATAATATAGAGGTGTGTGATTTATATAGCATGATAAAATGAGGCGTGGCCGTGTGGGTGGTGGCTCTAATGACCATAGCGACTGTCATCTGAGATCTGGTCAAATAACTTGCACATTGGTGTAATTCAGCCAGATGTTACTTGTTCCTTGCAGATACATGATACGTGTTGGAACCAGGAAGTGGAGGGTTGGATTAAGCTACTATAGTGTCAGGATATTTGCTTTGTAATTTCATCAGTGCATTTTACAAAAGTAAAAGAAGTAAAAATTCCATCCATCGTCAACTGTTTATCCTGCGTACAGGGTTGCAGGGTGGGGGGGCTGGAGCCTATCCCAGCTGACAATGGGCGAAAGGTAAGGTACACCCTGGCCAGGTTTCCAGTCCATCGCAGGGCCACACACAGACAGACAAGAAGTAAAAAGTAGGCTAAAAAAATTTTCTGCTAACAGTTTCAAAGCAGCATGAAAGGAGAAAATAAGCGCAATCTTATTATTGTTCAAATAGCCTACACATTGTTAAGACTTTCTGCTCATGCAATGTCACATTCTGATAAAGTGTTTTAAAACTTAAGAAATGGTTCTATAAATACGGCGAAAGGTAAGGGAGAGAGTGGGCAACCCTGCACGGGCTCAGAAAACACTTGCGGACACACCCAGATAGCAATCATCATTTAAAGTACACTAAAACAATATCACACTGTCAACTCTAATTTCATTGAATCGTCAGACTCTGGAGGAAATATTAACACTGCGTTATTTAATATCACCTGACTGTAGTGGTGTGTTAGATACTCTGGATAGCACACATTACACGTAAAACTATGGGTTTACTGTAGTCAATGGAGAAGTCTGAGATGTTTGAGAATTTATCAACAAGAGTGATTGTCTCAGAAAGAGAAGGTTGGGAGAAAAAGTATTACATCATCAGCATAAAGGCTCATCTGTAAGCTGTTTTCTATAGTTCCCCGTTTTCATTTCCTGTTTGAATTCCTTCTAATATTTTTTATTTTGACTAATGGCAGCTGCTAATGGTTCTTTAAAAAAAGGGGGGAAGCGTGCAACCCTGCCTGGTGCCCCTCTGAAAACTGAAACTTGGAGATGTATGATCACTTGACCTGACAGAAGCGCTTGGGGAACTGTATAATGTTTTAATCCAGTCTATGAAGGAATGTGCTAATCCAAATTTATGTAAATAAGTGAATAGAAATTTCCAATTTACTCTATCAAATGCTTTTTATGCAATCAAAGAGACAACTGTAGTTTCCAGGTTTTGAATAGTGGCATAGTCTATTACATTAAGTGCCCTGTGTGTATTGTTAGTGGAGTGTCTACCTATAATAAATCCTGTTTGGTCGGGGTGTATTATACAAGGAGTGACCTTCTCTAGACTTTTGGGTAGGGCTTTGAAGATGATTTTAAAATCTGTGTTAACAAGTGATATTGGACGATAACTGGATGGGAGTGTGGGATCTTTGTCTGGTTTAAGGAGCAGACTGATATTGGCTTACTGAGTTCATTATTGGGGGACAAATTCAACTCCCTCTCAGTTGCCTTTCCATCTTTTAAAATGTGGGTGTAAGTGTTTCCCAGAATTCCTTGTAGAACTCAGCATGAAAACCATGTTTTCAGCCTGGCGCCGTTCAGCAGCATCTGCACTACAGGGAGCGGTCCAAGGGGCTTCCCCTGTCGGCGCAGCGCTTGTCTCACTGGCTGTGCGATGCCATTTCCCAGGCTTACATGTCTGCCGGGGAGTCTCCCCCGGATGGCATCAGAGTGCACTCCACAAGAGGCGTCGCCTCCTCAGTGGCATTGCACGGTGGGATGACAGTGGATGACATCTGCACGGCAGCCTCCTGGCCGTTCCCATGCTCTTTTGTCCGTTTCTACCTGCGGGATGTCTCTCTGACTCACTCAGTACTGAGTGTTTTGGCTGAGTGATCCTCCTTGTGAGTGTGCAGTGCGCCCTCTCCCACTGGATGGTGTGGGGGGGCAGCCGCTACTTACGCGACCCTGCCTTGGGCGCAGCTGATGCGGTTGCTCTCGTGACCCCATCTGTGTCTGCACAGCTGCGGAGCCCCCCGCTCAGTTTCCCGTCTTACGCATGGGTCGGCCCTCGGCCTCCCCACCGGTGCTCGTGCGCACGCCGACACCAATGCTGCTGCCAGCGGGCGACTGGATGGCTCATTATGGCTCTGGGCCAGTGTGTTGTGCTTGGTGGTACTGAATGGGCCAGTGAGGCATTGACTCATGCTGCTTCGCCTCTAACCCAATAGCGATAGCCTTAGAGGTCGAAGCCTATACGAAATAGGAGGGGGGTTACGTACTGTAACCCGGATTCTATGAGTATTGGCGCAGCCCTCTAAGTTGAGGCTTCACTGGACCTTGGTTCTCTTGGTTGGGAGCTGAAGGCAGGGTCTCACCCTGTTATATATATATATATATATATATATATATATATATATATATATATATATATATATATATATATATATATATATATATATATATATATATATATATATATATATATATATATACACGCCTGGACGATAAACCATCACCACAGCTGTGATTTCCTCATTTTCTTTCTAATGAGCTTCCTCACTGTCTCCACCTGGAATGCTCACGCAGTATTCGGTTGAGTGCAAATAGAGAACAACATTTTTTTTAAACCCGATTTTGATATTTTGTGCACACAAGAATTACGGTTAAAAATGAATGAAGACGTAGTTGAAGTGTCTAATATGTGGCTGAAGGGTAAAGCTGTAATAAGAGGGCTGCTCTGAATGTCATTGTTTTACATTCAAACTTCTTTTGACTGAAGCTTTGTCATATTTTGACTTTTTTAGACACAGTATGTATTAATCACCGATATGCTGCCTGAAATCTCTGCATACTTCAGTGTGTTCTGTTGATAAACTGTGTGTGAGTGTCACCTTCAGGAACATAACGACAACAGACGCTGAACTATTAATCATGTTTTACAGAGAAATAACATGATGTTTCCATCAGTTTCAAACCGGGGACATTTCCATGTGAGGTGACGTGATAACCACTACACTAAGGAAACACTCGGTGCTTAAATTAAACAACTAAACTTGCACCATGTCCACATTTTTATATTAGTAAACACTGAATATAACTTCTTAATATATTCCAGATCATTTATTAGTTAGTTATTATATTAGATGGTATATTACTCTACTGCAGTCTTTTTTCCAACTTTTATATTGGGAGTAAAATGTAATAAATCTACTCTGGTGATAATTAAACGGCGCCGTCATCACAATCAAAGCATTATTTATTTATATTTATTAAGCAAACTCTGCACAGTCTGACTTTTTTTCACCTAGACTTAAGTAATTTGAATTCATTTAAAACATGGAATATACATGTTCCACACAGTTTTTCAACAATAGGTAGCTTTAAAAATACTTGAAAATTTATTGTACACTCCCCAAAAAAGATTGTAGTGCAAATAAGAAAATCAAGAACATGCTAAACAATTGAAGTAAAACTGTAACTGCTATATTACAATTTCTATAGTCTCAAACAAATTTGATGGCAGCTTTCTCTTTTATCGAACATTCAAACAGACATTTGTGTTTGGAGGTCAGACACCAAGGAAATGACTGAAATCAGAGTTTATAACATCCAATTTAGAAGGAACGATAGGTTGTATTGAATACTTTAGTATTAAAATAATGGTTTTAATACCATCATTTGTATTAATTTGTACTAAAGTGCTTTTATCTGTTTCTCTCTGAAATGTATGTTCAGTGGAGTTTAAATCAGACCAGGTTCAACTCCCCACTGTGACACACCCTCCAATGAGTCCTTCAGCAAGACACTTCACCCCTCGCAGAAGAGTGCGACCTCTGACATGTATAGCAGTTCTAAGTTGATTTTGTGAGGTTAGTAGGCTACTGTTACTTTAGTAATTTTACTTAAGTACTTGTGATGAAGTATTTTTCGTTGTGATATTGATGCCTCAGATCTGAACGGCCTTCTTCTTCAAACACTTTGTAACATGGCTTGTAACAACATTCATTGAACAATGGCGCCATCTAGTGGACGGACTCAGAAACAGAGTTACACTTTTTCACAACTGCTGAGAAACATTTCTTGAAACCTTCACCCACATTCTCAAAACTTAAAACACAAACCCCTGTCTTTAAACATCCGGTCTTTGTGCTGGGTCCGGCCACATATGCAATGTTGGCCCTTTCTAGGCGACGGGGGAAGAACCCTCTCGTGTGCCGGACCCACAATCATTTGATTTGTTGGCAGGAGCGACCTGTAGTACATCCACACCTGCTAGCCAAAAAAATACTTTTTGCCAGCAACATATGTTCCATGTAACCAAACTTTTCGAAGGCTGGGGATGTCAGTTACTGTATGAAAAAACCCGACTCAGCCCCAAAACAGCTGAATAAAATTCTTGACATATAACAAATGTGAGACTTTGTTCCACTTTTCATTTATCATTCGTGAAACAACTTTATTCAGTTACAGATTTTTAATCCATTACACCTCATCACTGCCAGCACTCATTATTATTAATTAATATTACACTAGGGCCTTTATCTTTCCTGCTAATTATCATTACACTTCTGTTTATAAGCTTCTGCATAATACTGTAGATATTCACATTCATTACGCCATCATTTATTATTATATTCTTAGATTTGTTTACTTTATTATATTCTCTACTCACTAACTTCAAATACCTTTTATTTCTATTGCTTTCATGCCTTGCGTGTATCTGCAGCAAAGAATTCTCCCTCGGAGATCAAATATTCTGGTTCTGAAAAGGAACAGGTTGTCTCTATGGGGTAGTGGCTAAGATAAATGCCTCCGGTGTAAGATCACGGGTTCGATTCCCACTGTAATACATGTGTTCCTAAGCAAGACATTAACCCCAAGTTGCTGCAGAGATGCGCCCTCTGACACAGCACTTTTGATTCTCTTTTGATAAAAGCGTCAGCTAAACGAGTGATTACTGATGAAACAACACACAGACGTGTTTTATTTAGACTCACTTTTATAGCCGCCCCCATCTGCTGTCTCTGACAATCTGAAAGCGTTTGTTTGTTTGTGTGGTGATTTCTCCAAAATCCTGCGGGTCATTTATTGATAAGACGTTTAGAATTGTAAACGCTGCTCAGTCATTGTTTCAATGAAACCCCTACAAAGATGTGTCCATATCAAAAGTGACCAGTAGGTGTCGACGTGGAGATGAGTGTCGAAGTGTTTCCTTCGCTTTTCCATCACTACCGCACAATGTCTAACCTGCAAATATAAATGTTTATTAATGGTGGGCATAGATTAATTTTTTTAATCTAGATAAATCTCACTGTAATCTTGAAATTAATCTAGATTAAAATGGCTCATTTGAATTCTGCCGAAGGCATTTAAAATATGTGTGCGAACGGGTTTCAAGCCAGGTGTCGCATTAGACCAGGGGCTCATCTCCTGTTTCCAAAATGCATCACAAACTGCTTGAGAAAGCTGTTCTACTATGATAATTGGTGATGAAAATAAATCATGTTCAGTAAGATGTACTTGTGTGTAGCGTGTGATGTGCTTTGCATTTAGGTGGTAGGCTACTTGAGACTGGAAGAACTCCTACAGTAAACTAATTCCGCATTGCACAAGGTGCAAACAACCTTAGTCTTGTTGAATTTTCCATCGGGAAGCTTCTTAAAAGTAAATTTTCCCAGAAGCAAACCCGGCGGCTTCAGAAATGTTGGTACACAAAGTGCTGTCCAACAGCTGTCTGTGGACGTGTTGCTACAGTTAGTGTGAGGAAATACCGCACAATGCGTTTTTTAATCAACCGGCGTATCAATAACTAACCTGGCTAGTTGTAAACAAACAGCTGGCCGAGCGAGGTTGTAACCGGAACGCCGTCAACTCGGGTGTGACGTCATTCCCAGCTCCGCCCTCCGAGGTAAATGGAACGTAGCAACAGCTGCATCCATGTTAGCACGTCACGTTTGATGTGGTAATTTCACAGCAGGCAGACACACAGGTTCGAAGACTCGTTCTCGCCCCCTACAGTGCAGTTCGGCGCTAAAATATCAAGGTGAAAGTCATCATAGCTTGCGTATTATAGACGCAGCTCCCAACCCAACTTTGAGAATAGATTAACGGTGATTTTTTTTTTTATTGCCCGATAATAGTCTCACGTTAACGCAGCACGTTTACGCCGATAACGGCCCACCACTAATGTTTATGCTGGTGTTACATGATGAGAAGCTGTTTGTCTGCAGCAATCGACCACTTCAACATGAAATCAGGTAACAATACACGTTCACATCAGATGTAGCGTTAAGTTTAAATGCAACAGTCGCTATGGTAGCAATAATATTTTGTCCCTTAGAGATCTGTAATAGATGTAGATTTCTGTGTAATGAATGTAAAACAGAAATAATAAAATACATTTATAGACATGTCCTCAAATGTTTGGGCTGCCTAGACAGTATCTTTAAGTTAATAAAGGAGGATCAACGTCTTTCTCAGATAAATATAAGGACTGAAAAGGGGAGAACAAGGGTTGTGGAGGGCCCCATGCCTGTGTTTGCCTTAGGCCTCACAATGACTAAATCCGGCCCTGGCTGACAGTCACTGTACCAGGGATAAGTTCATCACACGAGTGCGAAAGACCAATTTCCTGAGTGTTCCTGAACGTATCATTTTCACCGAGTTTCCGTAGTGTAGTGGTTATCACGTTCGCCTAACACGCGAAAGGTCCCCGGTTCGAGACCGGGCGGAAACACAGTTTGCTTTTTGCTTTTGATCCAAAACAGCTTCATATTGAACTTCATTAAAATGACTTGATATTTCTCCACCAAGAACAGACAGCGCCACCTTTTGGTGCAGCTGACTACTAACGACTGAAGGCGCTTTTCAAGCAGTGAAACTCCAATAAGAAATTCTCTGTGGAGGTCCAATGAAATGACCCTTCCTCGTTAGTATAGTGGACAGCATCTCCGCCTGTCACGCGGTTCGATTCCCCGGCGGGGAGAGACACTTGTTTTACTACATGGTGGAAGTCGAGCCTCAGGGTCTGACTCCGACAATATTCACATAGCTTATTCAGTTTTTTCTGGACTGGATAAGGAAGTATCAGATCTGACTAAATTAATACACAATATGAACCTCTGTAATGTGTGAGGTCAGCAACATCGACCCTTTATATTTTTTTATGACAACAGAATCTAAGGGCACTAAAGCTGGAAGGGTTGTTGTAGGTGACCCTTTTGTTGAGGATCCTGTAGTTATTGTATGAGTCCTTTATTATAAATAAAATTTAAAAAGCCAAAATATGACAAGCTTCATTCAAAAGAGTTTATAGTGTAAAACAATATTCAGAGCAGCCCTCTGATTACAGCTGCTGTATTATACTTTGTTTTAAGATACGTGTGTCCATTACTGAGAATTCACTTCTGCTCCTGTTGATATTTTTCACCAAATGCTGTAAATTATAATATTAATTGAAAACACAATCATGTGATGCAGACAGGAAAAGTAGTGTTGAGACACAAAGTCCGTAGTCGTAAATATTAAATCTCTCTTTCCTTCTTTCCCATTATGGTACAGTGTTGCTTTAAGGCAACGGACCCCGAAGTTTACCCTCAAAATATATAGTTTTAAATTTCTTCAAATTATGTTTACTTTTCCATTTAATGACAAAAAAACACAATAATAGTTTTTTTACCCGCAGGTAAAATAACTCGCACCATAGAGGGTTAATATTTCTGTGAGGAGACCATGAAACAAGAAACTGTCCATGAACAGCAACAACAGTCAGCTGCTGGTTCATCGCAGGATGGATGAACCCGAACCGGACAGAGAGCTGCTCGGTGTGGGCGGGGACAGACGTTTGACCCTCCAGGAAGGGAGGGGCTTCAAGACAGCTGCGTTTGGCTCCGCCCAGCGAAACTCGCGCCCTTCGGTCCTCTTTTACGTCCGCAGAGAAGATGTAAAAAGCGCGTGTCGCCCTTCAGGTTCATCAGTTCGTTCTAAACAGAAACCGGAAACATGAGCGGAAGAGGCAAAGGAGGAAAGGGGGCTCGGTAAAGGAGGCGCTAAGCGTCACCGTAAAGTGCTCCGTGATAACATCCAGGGGATCACCAAACCCGCCATCCGCCGTCTGGCTCGCCGCGGCGGAGTCAAGCGCATCTCCGGTCTGATCTACGAGGAGACCCGCGGGGTCCTCAAGGTCTTCCTGGAGAACGTCATCCGCGACGCCGTCACCTACACCGAGCACGCCAAGAGGAAGACCGTCACCGCCATGGACGTGGTCTACGCTCTCAAGAGGCAGGGCCGCACCCTCTACGGCTTCGGAGGTTAAACCTGATCCAGACCCGCTGAGACCCCAACACAAAGGCCCTTTTCAGGGCCGCACACTTCATCTCAAGAGCTGATCCTCATATCACATGTTAAACTGCAACATGTTGGTCACAGCTGCTCAAATGTGTTTGGCTTTAGTTGGATCTTTTCTACAGGATCCCAGGAAGGTTAGAACTTATATTAAATGTTTTAATGTGTGTTTACTACCCAGGGTTTGAGAAGCTATACTAGAGGTTTTATGAAAGCAAAACATGAGTCAATCCTTTAAGGACAAACAGGATTCCCACAACAAACAAATACAAACCACAGAAAGGAAGAAAGATCATGTTGACTAACAGACCAAAGGTTGGACAGAACAAAGAACTGAGCTGAACTTGTTGTTAAAGTGAAACTGACCTTCATCTGTGCGTCAGACAGCAGAGCAGATCGCCACAAATGGGATGAATTTAACATTGATTCAGAGTGCTGTTCAAGGACACTATGTCATTTGATTTTGAGTATTTACCGATACAGAGTCCTGATCCGATACTTCTATAATAAAGGAATAAAGAAGAGCGAAAAAAACAGATCCAGAATTTTCCTTATTTGTTATTTAATTCACCTTATTTTAACATCCAACAGCTCAGTTAACAAACAGCACTTCTGTGAGGAAGCTTCAACAATCAGGTAATAAATAACAAATTCTTCACTTTTGGACTTTAGTGCAACAGTAAATATAAAAAAAGTCTAAGATAAAAACAAACAGCTCCTCAAATTAAAATACCCGGCAGGCATGTAAACAAATACAGAAATAAAAGTGCGCGAGTGTTTGCAAAGCACATCTATACATACATATATATACATTTATACCCGAGTCCTGATCGGGAGGAAGCGTCCGATTCCCATCGAAGTCTGAAACAACGTGGATCGGCCTGATTTCGATCTACGTGATCCCTGTCAGGCGATCTAAACACAAAACAATTCAATGGGAAATTATAAACGTTAATTTGAGTTATCTAAAAGCTCATATTACGCGGGACTCACTACCCAATATTAGCTTTGTTGCTCTGTAGCTCATTTTGTACAGAACAGTACGTGTTAGTTAGAAATCCCCACAGAAAATCTTTATTTATTTTGAATTCCCACGTTGTGACCCTCTTAAATCCAAACATCACATCTGGTTCCTTTGGACCTACATGAACGTATCAGTACTGAATTACATCGTGGGCCTGAATCTGAAGCGTTTCCCATGTGGACATGATCAATATTAGAATTACAGCCCAGCAAACTCTTTCAGGGACACATTGTGGGACTCATTTACTCATTAAGCACTTTGTTAAGTATTTTCCTTTAATGGCGCCTTCGTCTTCTGCTCACTGCACATCAGAGGGGGAATATTGTAGTTTTACTTCACTGCATTTATTTCAGATCTTTATTAATAGTTACTCAGGTGTTAATAGTTTTGTTATAATTTAAACTGCCCAACAGTTTTCACAGCTGAAATGATCAGTTTTTGAAACGATCAGCTGTTTGATAGAAAGTAAATTGGCAACTATATTTAAGTTAAGCTGAAACTTTTCATGGTTAAACTTCTCACATGTGAGAATTTGCTGCTTTTTCCTTTATTGATTTACATTTATTTTTTACTGGTTTTAAGGTTTTGTGAAGTTGCTGCTTTGGGCTCCAGGTGACATTTCTTACTGTTTTCAGAATTTTTACAAACCAAACAACCAGGTTGATCTTTAAAGAAATATTTGCTGTTTGCAGCTGATACAAAACAGTTCAAAATGAGCTCCACCTTAAAAACTACAACAGCAAAATCCTGAAAATAACACCAATGATATATGAACATATAATAATATAACAGTGACAGGAGATAGTTCACAGTGTGGTTTTAGTGCTTTTACTTCAGTAAAGTATCTGAAAACTTCCTCCACCGCTAAAATAAATCAACTTAAATCTTCTGACCTTCACATCTTTATTCACTTCTCACAGTGGGATGTTTAAAATTTCTTGCTTGGCGCATGCTCAGTCTCGTTTAAATGTCAGCCAATCCTGTACGAGAGACAGCGCAGGCTCATTTGCATACAGCTCGTTTAACCGTTGAGCCTGAGCTCCCCGAGTTCACTCGCTGATTTCTGCTCCCGAAGCTGAAGATGCCTGATCCCGTGAAAGCACCGAAGAAGGGCTCCAAGAAAGCCGTTTCTAAGAGCGTGTCCAAGAGCGGCAAGAAGAAGAGGAAGACCAGGAAGGAGAGCTACGCCATCTACGTGTACAAGGTCCTGAAGCAGGTCCACCCCGACACCGGCATCTCGTCCAAGGCCATGCTGATCATGAACTCCTTTGTGAGCGACATCTTTGAGCGCATCGCCGGTGAGTCCTCCCGTCTGGCTCACTACAACAA
The DNA here is from genome assembly GCA_024633595.2 of Lepomis macrochirus. Taxonomy (NCBI): domain Eukaryota; kingdom Metazoa; phylum Chordata; class Actinopteri; order Centrarchiformes; family Centrarchidae; genus Lepomis; species Lepomis macrochirus. The sequence continues at coordinate 2,654,407 of JALXJV020000021.1, forward strand.
GCGCTCCACCATCACCTCCAGGGAGATCCAGACCGCCGTCCGCCTGCTGCTGCCCGGTGAGCTGGCCAAGCACGCCGTGTCTGAAGGCACCAAGGCCGTCACCAAGTACACCAGCTCCAAGTAAACCCCAACTTAACACCCGGAGACACAAAGGCCCTTTTCAGGGCCCCACTGCTTCAGC
>JALXJV020000021.1:2655087-2694161 GCA_024633595.2 Lepomis macrochirus
GTGAACCAGAAAATACAACAAAAGACCCTGAACTGTTGAGCAGCTGAAATCTTTCACCAAGCAAGAAAAGGAAAACGTCCCACTTTCAAGATTACAGTCTCCTCAGTTCATACTTACAGAGTGATGTTAGTCTGTCAGTTACAGTAGTGACCTGGTGGTGAACATAATAAATTTTAATAATAAAATGTAAGCGTCCATTAACTGAATATTAGTGTGTTTGTTTTGCATCGTCCACGGTGATGACAGACACATGCCACATATGGAGTGCAGACCTCACTGGCCACAGAGAGCCTCCAGGTCTCACACTAACATTTGAACACAATAAGAAAACAATTAAACATTAGTGCGCGTGTCAGACACATAGTGAAATTCAAAGAAAACATATAAATACAACAAAACACTTGTATTGTTGTTCCAACTAACCCAGACTCTCGTAGCCATGAACTAGCTTACCTTACAGCTAAAACATTAGCACTAAGACCTTGCATGACATGTACTGTATCTGCATAGACACGCATAACCATGGTCTACGTTTGAGGATTTTAACTATGCTGCAACAAAAATGTTTAAAAATGTTTAAAATTTTCCTTCTAAGATTGGCTGTACCTGCCACAGGGTGCTACCTGGCACATGTGGAATAAGGACTAAACTGAGCATGTGCCGAGTGAAGCAGGTGATTTGTTACTTGTTCCTGATTGGGCAAATTGGACGTGTCAAAACTGACCTGTGTTACGACCATCGCCGGTCTCACCTACAGAATCGAAGTGGAAAACAGACAAAACGCTCGCCTTAGGAGACTGCCCCCCCTGCTGGTGGGAATGGGTAGCACCGCCAAAAACTGCCAAACTTAACTTGAGAATTTTTTTTAGGGAAACTAACATCTAAAGGGAATAATACGGAATAAATCGATATAAATGTGAACACACATTTAGTGGGTGTCACATCAGCAAAATAATTTACTATTAAGGCAAGGCAGCTTTATTTACAGAGCACATTTCAAACCCACATGTAATTCAAAATCAATTAAGATACAATAAATTTAGATCAAATTAAATAAATTACATAAAATGAAATCAGATACAGATGGAAGAGACCAGAAGCCCAGTTAGTCATCCACAATGAAACAAATGAAAATAAAAGCCCAGTACAGAAACAAATAAGTGAAGGCTCAGCATCTCGGTTTTGGTCAAGCGATTTATTAATTATTTTACAGCACAATAACCTCATGCAGCCTCTGACCAGAACCGTTACAGATTTCATAACATGCAGGCTCCTTGGACTGTTATTGCACTATGAGACTAATTAAACTCAGAGGTGTGTGTCGGTGCTTTGGCCTCCGGCTGCAGTGACTTTACAAAACACCAGGTGTCCCGGTGCTGAAGGGGTCAAGAGGGGAAGGATGAAGGGGTCGAGAGAAGAGGGATGAAGGGGTCGAGGGGAGAGGGATGAAGGGGTCGAGGGGAGAGGGATGAAGGGGTCAAGAGGGAAGGATGAAGGGGTCAAGAGGGGAAGGATGAAGGGGTCCAGGGGAGAGGGATGAGGGGGTCAAGAGAAGAGGGATGAAGGGGTCCAGGGGAGAGGGATGAAGGGGTCCAGGGGAGAGGGATGAAGGGGTCCAGGGAGAGGGATGAAGGGGTCCAGGGGAGAGGGATGAAGGGGTCCAGGGGAGAGGGATGAGGGGGTCAAGAGAAGAGGGATGAAGGGGTCCAGGGAGAGGGATGAAAGGGGTCAAGAGGGGAAGGATGAAGGGGTCGAGAGAAGAGGGATGAAGGGGTCGAGGGAGAGGGATGAAGGGGTCAAGAGGGGAAGGATGAAGGGGTCGAGAGAAGAGGGATGAAGGGGTCGAGGGAGAGGGATGAAGGGGTCGAGCTCCGGTCCATAAAGTCAACATGGAGCAGGAAGAAAACAGGATCACCTGCAGCTCAGAGGGGATCTACCCTGAGCCTGAACTCACCTGGTCCACCAGCCCTCCCGTCCGGCGTGGCCTTCAAGAACACAACCAGAGTCCAGCAGACTGAACAGCAGCTCTACAACATCTACAGCTCTCTGATACTTTCAGACAGGGTTACTGATCTGGTCTACAGCTGCACCGGCCAGCACTCGCAGGGAACAGGAGGAGAGCCACTTTGAGGGAACTGAGTGAGTATTACGCCTAATCTGTCAACTAAACCAAGAGACCAGGTTGGTGTTTGTACTGATATAAAAAGATTTCTGCAACAACAAACTACTGTAAGAAGAGATTTGATCCATTTATTAATGTTTTGTTTTCTATTACTCCAGCCTCTCTCAGTGTTTCCAGCTCTGACACAACAATCCCCTGCTCTGCCTCAAACACTTCCCTTCTGAACTTCAGCCTCGTCTGGAGATTCAACCACAGTCAGATCATCCTGCGGACCAGGACCAGCGTCCCCTACACAGTCTCAGAGGAGTGGAGGCAGCAGGTGAAGGGTGTGTCTGAGTCAGGCAGCCTCACACTACAAGACTTGTCTTTGAAACAGGAGGGGATATACACCTGTGAACTCAGAGATGATGAGGAGACAAACATAACTAACACCCTGCTGACGATAGAGGAAGGTAAGTTTAGCGGCATAAATTTAGCAGCGTCTTTATAGGCAAAATATCATTCAAAGGTCAAAGAGGCAGTTTATCTGTTAAAGAGCCCTATTGTTGTTTCACATGGACACACATGCTTCTATACATACTACAGCCTGGGTCACACGCAGGTGAAAACATAATGGTGACCTCCTGCCCGCAAATAGAGCAGCTTTGTTTTGGCTGAACAGAATGAAAAAGTCAAAAGTGGGACAGGATGGGAAATACAGTGCAGACATACAGAGAGGGCACAAAACAAGCGTTAAGTTTGAGTTAAGTGGAGATACATCAGGCTACTACGTTACCACAGTACCATATGTGATCTTGATATAATATGGAGGGTCACACGGCTTCTATTCAATTCAATTCAATTCAATTTTATTTATATAGCTCAAATCACAACAACAGTTATCTCACAGCTTTTCATAAAGAGCAGGTCTAGACCGTACTCTAAAGTTATTTACAGAAGCCCAACAATTGCATCCATTGCATAAGGCTTCTACCTTATCAGTACTTGTAACTTCCTTTAACTAACCCAACTGGACATAGGCCTGCACTGCAGCCAAATGACACTTTGCTAAGCCACGTCAGCCTCAGTTAATGTTGCTAAGTCCAACAAATTAAATTTGTTCCACTTCTGGTCTTCCCGGGTCAGATTTGACGTCAATTAATCACACTATTGTGCTTCCCAGCAGATGCGCAGACATGTGAGCACACCTGCTCATGGTTCAAAAAAAAAGAAAGAAAGAGGAAGCTGCTCTGCACGGCTGACTCGCGCCCCTCTGCTGGACGGCAGCAGCGTGACAGAAAGTAAGCAGCACGGCTATGGAATGGTGCCTTGGGTGGAGGCATGCTCCACCTCATCATTCTCCCATCCCATTCTCCATCGAGTGGGACGACATCCGCTTTGGTGGGCAAGGCCTACATGGCAGCGGATCAAGCTGGTGCAAGCCTGCACACTATGGCCATCTTGCAGGCGTACCAGGCCTGCAAGATGAAAGACTGTGACCTAGGGGGAGGTTTCTCCGAGGAGGACCTGACTGAGCTCCGTAGAGCTAGTTTAGTTTAGTTCAGTACATGATTTGGTGCTCTTTACAAATGCACCTGATACACTTGGTCCAGGTGGTGGAAGACCTCTTTTTTAGGCCTGTGCACAACCAGCACACACCTCTCCTTCTGGTCGGTGGTTTACAAACATACTTACCTCAAACAAACACATGAAATCAGTGAGAATAGACAAAGTCTGGAATCAATTCATTTAATAATAAAAGCATCCAATCACATACCTTGTCAAGATTGTCCACGCCACCCTTGCAGCAATTGTAGTCAACCATGATTTGTGGTTTCTGCTTCTCATCCTGATGTAGAGCTGGCTCCCGGTGTTTGGTGCTCAGAAGGAGGACATTTCTTCACTGCGGCAGGATGTAGCTCACTGCTGTGGTGGAGGTTGTGAATGCAATCAGATCTGAGGAGACAGCTCTCCCCTTTGTCTGTTTTAGGGGGAAGCTCAGGCTTGTTTGTGGGTAGGAAGTAAGTGTGAGCCCCTTGAGCCCCTCAGTCAGGTCCAGGATGACTCGCTTTCCCTGGTCCACTTCCAGAGCTCCATTAGTGGCTTTTCCAGTACATATCTGGCATATTATGTGGCAACGTCTGCTCTGACCCAGATTGTCAGCCTGTTCTTTGCTGGCTTGCTGGGAATGTCGGAAATTGCAGAAGCCTCTGAAGGGTACGAGCTGCTCATCAACTCTGATGTCGTCCCCTGGACGGAACAGGAGTGGGAGGCGCTGTGTCCATCCTTCCACATATTCCAGAAAGCAGAAAGCTTGTCCTCTGTGTGGTGAGAAGGACGGGTGAGCTGGTCATCGAATCTGAGGCTTCAGCTTATCTTTTGAAATAGTTTGTAGGACATAGCGCTGAAGACTAGTCTCCCACTGGTCATCGCACAGGCTGCGGGTAGATTCCCATTTGGACCGGCACATACCTGTCAGGATGTGCATCCACATCACTTCATCCTGACACTAAACGCTTTCCGTGTAAGTTTATCATTTCCTAAATCAGCTGAATCATCTCAGTGAAGGAAAGGTCAAAAGAGGATGCCACATCATGGATTCTTGATATAGCTTATGGGCCCTAACTAGACCAGACTAGAGATGCAACGATGATAGATTTTGTTGGTACAATCAGAGGAATAATCGCAGTATTATTATTATTAATATAACACGAACATTAACCTTATTTATTCTAAAGGGGAAATTGTTATTAAGGAGGGGAATAAACTGAACCGTTATCTTTATCTACTCTCATCCATACATATACGTTTTAGTGGAAATGATGATTGAGAACATCTCTCATGCAGTGTTACTAATAACTGAAATGCAGGTAATTGGAAGTCCTGGAAATGTATAAGCTCCTGATGTTATGTGAGTGTTTTACATCTGGCAACATTTTCTCAACAGACAGGAGAAGGCAACAGGATGTAATGTTAAAAGTTCGATGACTGAAGGTCTTGAAAGGACGTTCTTTCATAAAGGCCCTTTCAGAAAAGACGTGATTTGCATTGTACTGGAAGCTTACTTCAGCGTAAAAGTTCAACTACTTTGACAGGGTAGTGCATGCGAACTTGCCTAGCGATGCGGTGTGTGTTGCTTCGATGCAGCAACAAACTGCCGTGGCGTAGCACAAGTCATTGAAAATAATGGGCCTCATAGTGCAGCGGTGCTGTCGCTGCACTGGGTATGAAAGGTTGCACCTTTGTTTACGCTGCACTGAAAGCTCGACTCTCACCGCCATGGCATCAATGTTACATTTAATTTCCTACCAACTTGGCAGGTTATTTAGCCCAGTTATTATGTATTTCCTTTACTAGGGCTGCAAAGCAGGTTGGAGATCCGCAGGTGCTTCATCAAATTTGATGTTAGGTATTCGCCCCTTTAGCAGCAACCTTTTAACAGCAAGTTCTTGAACAGGAGATCCGTCATCTTCAGTAACGGTCAGTACTCGCGCAATTAGCTGCATCCCTAGACCAGAATTGCCATTTCTGTGTTCTGTCCACTCACTGTCAGGATGTGCCGAATCTTTGGGTAGCAGTTCTACAAGGAATTCTGGGAAACACTTACACCCACATTTTAAAAGATAGAAATGCAACTGAGAGGGAGTTGAATTTTGCCCCCAACAATGAACTCTGCCAATATAAGTCTGCTCCTGAAACCAGACAATGATCCCACACTCCCATCCAGTTATCGCCAAATATCACTTGTTAACACACATCTTAAAATCATCTGCAAAGCCTTGCCCAAAATTTATTACATTTATAGGTGGAAGGTTCATTTTTTTATTACAGGATTTATTACAGGAAGACACTCCACTAGCAATACACATAGGGCACTTAATGTAATAGACTATGCCACTATTCAAAACCTGGAAACTACAGTTGTGTCTTTGCATGCATAGAAAGCATTTGAGAGAGTAAATTGGAAATTTCTATTTACGTCTTTACATAAATTTGGATTAGCACATTCCTTCATAGACTGGATTAAAACATTATACAGTTCCCCAAGCGCTTCGGTCAGGTCAAGTGATCATACTTCTCCAAGTTTCAGTCCTCAGAGGGGCACCAGGCAGGGTTACACGCTGTCTCCCTCGGCCTCCCTCCTTTTAAAGAACCATTAGCAGCTGCCATTAGTCAAAATAAAAAATATTAGAAGGAATTCAAACAGGAAATGAAAACAGAAAAAAACTACACAAGATAAGCCTTTATGCTGATGATGTAATACTTTTCCTCCCAAAATTCTCTGCTGCATATTGACCAATCAGCTCTCTGGAAAATGACATCACCATCTGTAGGAAATCCCACAGACTGTTTTAGCCAATAGGCTGCTTTATGTTTGCAGTGGTGATGTGGAGAAACTCTTGACTATGGCGATCCTACAGAGACTGATTAAAAGCTTCAGGCTAATGTTGCCTACAGGTTTTTACAGTACAGCAGGATCAGCCTACTTACTGCCTTTAAATGTCTTTAATATTTTTTATTTGCTCCCAGTCCGTTTCACACAGCCTGACAAAGCTGTTAACATAAATGGATTTTATTTTTCTTATGTGAGGCTGAATATGATGAGCAGTTTGGTATTGAAATACTAAATTTTAATATGAACGTAGGCTGTTTATTTAGGTTAGTATAGCTTTCTAAGGACGACTAAAGAGACTGTAGTCATGTTCCGTCCCACCTATTGCGCAGCAGCCTAAATGTTCAGATTCAGTCTTTCAGACCATTTTATGGCATGAAGGGATTTTTCCGTTTCATTGCTTTATGAAGTTAATTTAGAACAATGTTTGGAACACTTTTGAGTGTGTTAAATAAATTAATCTAATTTTTGAAGTGGCAACAAGTTTTTTTTAAAGTGAGGGAGAATGGTCCGAGTCTTTTAATGAGGAAATGCCGACACACAGCCGAGCTGAAAGAATAAGGCTGATATTTTTTTATCAACGCATTATTATAGACTACGCCTGTTCATTTAGACATTCACACTGTCTGCTATTTTCTGTCTCCCTGCATGTGTCAGTTTCAGCCGTGCTACTGTCATATTTCTGTAGTGTTACAGTTTAATCCTCGATCGTAAAACATGACGCTCTGCTGACAGTGGACCTGTTCATGTCTGTTTGGTCATATGCTGCTGACACCGCCTCCTTTATGTGAACGTGCTCCCGGCTGGATCGGGAAACCCTTGGTTAATTTACTGATTCGATGCCCAGCTTCGTGGTGCCACTTATCCCAATCGGGATTGTTAGGGTTAGTGAGGCCAGATAATGAAAACATATCCTGGGTTTGTTTCAACTTGCTTCGTGGTGCAGGACCCAGGTATGTGTGTGTTGTGTGTGTGAGTAAGAGGGAGAAAGAGAGAGGGGGGGTTGTGTGTGTGTAGCTTAATTTGTAATATTATTTTAAATAATTTATTTATACCACAACTACCTTTATTTTTTAAATACAGCAAGAAAGTGTCAGACACTCGTGAAGTAAAAAAAAAACTGGTTCGAGCCAGCTGACAGTTTAAAAAAAAATCTCCGATGACCGGCAGAGAGAGAGAGGGAGAGAGAGAGAGAGAGAGAGTGTGTGCACAGTCAGCTACGCAATGAGGATTTTTTTTCAATCCGAGTACAGATATTGACTTCATTATTACTCGTGATAATACTTCGTACTCTGAAAAATGCTTTATCCGTATCGGATACTCGTTTCAGCCGAGTATCGGCTCAACCATAGTAGCCATGTCAGTCTAGATGACACTAGAGCTGAACGGCTGGTCCTCTGGCTGCTGGACGGACTGGTCCTGTGGCTCGTCTTCGCTTTGGAACTAGGTGATGCTCAATCTCATCCTCTTCTTCAAAGTCACTGTCAGACTATGAATTGTCAGAAATGTGATCTTCACATTCTGAAACCTCTTCTTGTACATCATCATCACACACACACACACACACACACACACACACACACACACACACACACTCTGACAGGAGGTGGACAGAGTAAAGGTACACAGGACCTACAGTTTCCACACTTTTATTAGCCCCGGATCCAGTGGACCCGGACATCCTGTGTGTGTAAATGTGTAGGGGGGGGGTGTACAGTGTGTTTTCATTGAAAATGCGTTCTGATATATATTCTTCACAGAAAATGAGCCGAGGCCAATGAGTCTGAGTTTGAAAAAATAAATAATCGTATAATTTTTCTTTTGATAAAAAATGAAAACGGGTCCAACAGACCCGAACACCATAAAAGGGTTAAGCAAATAACTCAGTTATTTGCTTAATCCCTCACCAGCAATATACAATTTCCACGACACATTGTAATGTTGTCTCAGTGTAGTTTCAGTGATGTTTGCTATCTGGGTGTGGCTGCAAGTGTTTTATATTATATATATTTATATTTCCAAGAAAACATTGTATTTGATCCAGATAGTCTAATGGCATGTGGATACAGTTCAGTCATTTAAAAATATTTTCAGATATGATGTTAAGGTAAAATAATTTCTTTAATTTTACAAACCTTTATCAGAATGCAACATTGCATTAACATAAAGATGGTCTTAACATTGTCTAGGCCATTTGAACAATAATAAGGTTATGTTTTTTTCCTTTTGTACCTCTCAGAGGAAAATATTATAGCATACTTTTAAGTACACCATGTTTATCTGACATCTTTAATGAAAAGCCACGCAAACAAATTTTACGCTTTGCCCAGTACAGCACCCATTAAGTCCGACTGACTTTCACCATATTAGCAACTGAAAGTTATAACTTTATGTGTTTGTTTGTAGGTTTTTTGTTTTAGATTCCCTGACTCAGCAAATGGGGACAGGAGTCGTTTCCTTGTCCAGGAATAATAAATATGGCTTACTATTCTTCAGACTTCACACTTATGAGTGTGCAGTACACCCTCTCCCACCGGACGGTGTGGGGGGGCGGTCGCTGCTTACGTGGCCCTGCCTTGTGCGCAGCTGATGCGGTTGTTCTCGTGACCCCGCCTGCGTCTGTACAGCTGCGGGGCCGGCCACCCAGTTTCCCGACTAACGCATGGGTCGGCCCTCGGCCTCCCATGTCGCGCCACCGGTGCTCGCGCATGTCGACACCAATGCTGCGGCCAGCAGGCGACTGGATGGCTCATTAGGGCTCTGGGCAGGTGAGTTGTGCTTGACTCATCCTGTTTCGCCTCTAACCCAATAGCGATAGCCTTAGAGGGCGAAGCCTGTACGAAATAGAACAGGGTTTACGTATTGTAAACCGGATTCTATGAGTATAGACGCAGCCCTCTAAGTTGAAGGCCTCACTGGACCTTGGTTCTCAGTGCTGAAGAAAAGGCATTTGGGAGCCGAAGGCAGGGTCTCACTGTTATATATATACAAAGTGCGGATGTAGGAGAGGCCCACGCTGTGGGTGGACGTAGACTAAAATTCTCAGTGCTGCGCAGGCTCACGGAAGGGGTTAACTCAATAGCAACAGCCATAGACAGCTACGCCTGTGCTCATAGAATCCGGGTTACAATACATAACCCCTGACTCACAGGGTTTCCTGATGGACAGATAGCTTTACTTGTTGCTGCAGGTAGTCAACAAGCTTACTAGCTGCTGTTATTAGCTCAGTTACCTGTGCAACTACTGGTCAAATTAGCTTACTCTGCCCGTACTGGGAGATCGGAGCATCGGGGGAGTGTTAGTGTTTACTATAGACTGTAACGTTATAAAGGTGTTTGGGGGTGCGGTGCCTGATTCGGTCCCATCAGGGTCCCGCCATGTCCACATTCGTACTGTATTCCCCAGTTGTCAAACTGGCCTCTGTCAGTCTCGAAGGCTGTGCTTGCTCCTGGTCCAGGTGCCATGTTCACTCACTGGGAGCTGAACCGGTCTGCACAGAGTCTGCATGATGGGGTGGGAGCGTAAACACAGATTCGCTGCTACTGGTGACTGTAAACGCCAATCAATGTCTCTTGCTTTGGGTGTTTACCATAGACTGTAAATAAAAAACATATATGGAGACAAATAAAACTACGTTTTCTGTTTCATGGAAACTTCCAGCTTAAAGTAATCCCTATGTGTAATCCCCGATTTTAGAAAATGTATCTGATTACATCTATTTTTTCTGTACTGCAACGGAATACAGTTACATTTTTTTGTATCCTGATTCCGTAACGCCGTTACATGTAATCAGTTTCTCCCCAGCCCTGCTCAATGTAATAGACCACGCCGTTATTCATAACCTGAAAAATACACTTTTCTCTTTAGATGCAGAGAAAGCATTTGTGCAGCGAGAGAATAACATGACACACCTGACCGTGACACAGAAACCTGTCGCTCTTGCTGCGTTCTCTCCTCCTCGCTCAGAGACACCTTTGCTGAGTTTGGAGCGTCTCTCTTCTCCAGGATGTTTCCCTCTGAAGCGGCTGTGAGCTGCACTTTATCAGAGGTGCTGAAGTGAACACTTGAGTGGTTGTGTGAGATTTCTACCTGATCACAGTGTTTTCAGTTTCTGTTTTCCACCTCTGATTGCATGAGTGTAAGGGAATTAAAATAAATTGTTAAGGAGTCAGAGTTGTGTTAATATATTTAACGTTTTGTCAAAAAAAGAATCATAAATAACAGTGAGAACTTTTTTTCTCTTGAGCCCCAGCCCAACAAAATGTCTGTGCACGTCCCCGCTCAGAAAAGAGTCATTTGTATATTAAAATCACAAAACAAATCGAGCTGGGGGCTCGATACTGTCACCGTTTTTACTCTGATGAGTTTGCAGGTCTGAGTGTAAAACACTGCAAATATTTGCCTCTCACTCAAGTTGCTTCTTTAGTTCTAACTGACTGGCACAAAGTCCGAGGTATTTAACCCGTTAGGTCCTTATCAAGGAAATGGATATGACTTGGTTAGTTGTGCTCCTGGCTGTTGACAGTTATTGTGGTCATTAGAGCCTCCTCCCACACAGTCACACCTCTTTTTGCTATGATATATAAATCACACACATTTACAGGTTAGACATTTCAACTGTGTAAACTGCCAGTGTGAGAATGAAGATTGTGGCTGTGATTTCCGTGCTGTTGCTGCTGGTCTGCAAGACTACGGCAGGAAATGAACTTTCTGAACAGCCCTTTCTGAAAGACATACACGCTGTTCTGAGAGGGTTGACCGCCTCGTTGGCGAAGCAGATGGTGGAAATTAGATTCTTGAAAAAAGAAAATGAAGGTACAGTATTATGTCAGGATATGAGCAGTCCATCCTTTGGATATGGCATCTATGCTGATTAATCTCTAATGACTGTAATTAAATAATGAGTAACACCATTTGGATCCATTCTCTAAGAACCACTGTTGTTTTAAAAGGGTAACAATCTTTCACACAATCGTGTCATAGAAGTTCATACATATCCAAAAGGATAAAAATGAAACTAAGTATTTTCTTCCACAGATATATTGGAGCAATTTACGGTGCAGTGACGTCAAACTCACAGTTATTTATCCTCTTTGTCAACACAAACAGCAAAGGTTGAAGAACTGGAGAAGCAGAAGACTGAGATTGCCAAGCTGAAGCAACAGCTGCAAGGTATTGTATGGAAACCCTCATGGATCTGATCAATTCTGTAGAAAATGTAAAAAAGAATATATATTATGACACCTGTTAAATTGTGAGGCATAAAGTAAGCATGTGCTCTGGAGAAATGTAGTTACCAAGTATATTTTTTTCTAGTGTGCAGGATTTGAGATATTGATGTTTTCATGCCCACTCCCATAGACAGCCATTTAAGACAATAATAATATTAGCAGTAAAGTTGGTATTTAAACATTGTGCAATATATCACCACATTTTAATACATGCAATAATCTGCTAATTATGCTAACATAAGAACTGGAATCATGTTTTTGACTGTTGGAGTAGACAAAGTGTGGTTCTTAACTAAAGATAATCATTTCTGCTTTCTCAGTAAAACTGCTAAACAGTGTTACTATGTGAGATAACGAGACAAGTAGCTTGCAATTCCAAAAATAAAAATGTTTGCAACCACTGCAGTTTTTGGCTTCTGTAACATTTAATGCTTTTAAACGTCAAACTTGCTTTTATATTTATATTTTTTTTAAATCTGCTGAAAGTGTTGAATAGTAGAAAAATACAAAGGATAATGGTCACATGGGTGTGTCCACAGACAGACAGTCAGTCAGACAGGTGGCTTTCTCAGCCTCTCTGTTGCAAAGCGGCGCCGCCACTATCGGACCCTTCACCGCATTCACTACCCTGATCTTTAAAAATGTCGTCACAAACATTGGGAATGCCTACAACCCAAACACAGGTACCTGAACTCTGAAGTCTTAACAAATTTCAATGGATAATGTCAGTCTGATTGACAGTTGATTTTCCATTTAAAATAACAAATAAAATGTCCAACAGGTATTTTCACCCCACCAGTGAAAGGAGCCTACCACTTCCAGTTTTACACAGGAGCATTTACAGGTGCCCAAGCTACAGGTGCTGTGTTGGTCAAGAACTCACAGCACACTTTTTCCACAGCCGAGCATCAGACGTCTGGTTTTGGAACTGCTGCTAATGGCATCACACTGCTTCTAGACGTCGGAGATGTTGTGTTTATGCGACTGTGGTCTAATTCTATCGTGTATGACAATGAAAATCACCATACCACCTTCAGTGGTCACCTGCTTTTCCCTATGTGAGATGAAAACAGGTCTTCTTTCTCTTAACCTCTTTGCAGGTTTTCTTGAAATGAATAAATCTGAATCACCTTAGCAATGTATAGTCAATTTGTAATTTTCCTTTCAATAAAAGCTAGATGAGCTGTGCAACAACATTTACATAAAATGTTGAGATATTTTCCATCTGTATCTGAGGCCGGATCTGCTCACATAATGACCAATATTAACCTTCTTATTTCTTCAACTTCAAAGTGATTAATGTTTCTGATTCTCCTGTGATTTGAATTAAACAATAAGCATAGCATCAATACTATCTGTGGACATTTCTTTATTCTTTTTGTTTCACCTTTAAATATTAACATATGGAAACCAGAAAATCCTAAAAAAAGTTTGGTCGGTTTCACCTTGAGCTGCTGATGTTACCATCAAAGCAGTGATGGTGATTCAAGGTTCGATGTGACCTTTTTATCCCAGAGGGGGAAAATTTGGTTCTATAATTATCATTATTCATTTTCAGTCTGTAGCACTACATCCTTTACTGTCTGTCTTTCTGTGTGGATCTGCACATTTCTGAAAGGGCATTTTGCTTGTAGGCTACAACACCACAGTAATAAATTAGGTAACTTGTTAGGCCACCGAGGAGCTAGACTGATATTCACTGTTCTAAAAAAGAAAACATCACTGCAAGACAAACAAACTTGACTGTTCTGGTTCAGTAAGTAGTAAACTGCAGTTGTAAGATGGTGAAGCAAGAAAGAAAACTGCTCATTTTGCCAGTTCACCTGACAGTTGCCATCTTTCAGTGTTTTAGGTTTGTGAAATCAATTGTGTCATGTGATGATCAGGCGAGTACTTACCATGATCAGTAGTGCAGAGAAACAGCAGTCTGGTGCATCTGTAATGTCAGAGAAACATGTCAAAAATCACCCTAAACACAACTGAACAGTCGAATTTAAATGATGCACAAAACACTCACAGCTTCTGCTCTGTTGCCTTACCTGCATTATCAACATGTCACCGAGCAAACTCATAGCAAGGTAACAAATACGAGTCTGTGAAAAACAACCACACTTATACAGCTGTGAAGAAGCAGAAAGTTACAGACAAGCAAATCAGCACTTAATTCCTGATTCAATGATTATCTTGTAAATGACTTGGCTTGTGGTGTGTGTGAATTTCTACTGCTGTAAAATAGTTTGTATGTGAAATTACAGTAATTTAATTTAGAAAGCATACTGTACATTTACAGGAATTTTCTGAGTTGTGGTAATAATACAGTAGAAATGGTAAATGGTCGCTTTGGATAAAAGCGTCAGATAAATGTAAATTACAAGTAATTACTGTGGTTTACCTCAATTATTAGCCAGTATTTTAGTGTAAAATTACAATAATATATTTTAAGTATGGGTAAATGTGAGAAAAGTTGGAAAAAAAGACTTAGTCGGGCCTGCTGTCCCTGTGATGTGAGCAGATTCCCCTCTTCACTGGACTCTTGCTCCACATCTTTTAGATGTTATTTTGCAAAACTCTTTCAGTTATTTACCGTGACTCACAGCGCGAGATCGCATCACATCAGCTGGGAGGAGTTCACTCGCCCCGACTTGTTATTATCAATTATACATTTGTTTTTCACTGCCTGACAAAATGGATGTGTAGCGTGAGAACGTCTGCCTGTTAGCTCCTCACCTGTCAGACGCACATGGTGGTTCTGAACACATTGTTTGGCCAGAGATTTGCCATTGCCTCCCCATGCTTTTATTTTTCTGTTTGTTTCGCCTGCTCTTTTCTTATGGAAGTCCCAAAGTGCCAGAAGTAAATGAAAGAATAAATAAATAAATGGGGAAATATATGCAAGAAAGAATAAATGAATAAAAGAATAAATAAATAAATGCGAAAATATATCAAAGAAAGAATGAATGAATAAAATAATAGGTAAATAAATGGGGAAATATATCAAGGAAAGAATAAATGAATAAAAGAATAAATAAATAAATGCAGAAATATATCAAAGAAAGAATGAATGAATAAAATAACAAATACATACATTTGCTTTTGCCTTTCCCCAAGGAGACCTATTGTCATTGCTTTTTCCTCAGAGACCTGTGTATTGCTTTTCGCTGCCTCTTCCTAAACTGTCAATCAACGTGTTGTGGCCCGCCCACTAATCAAGGTCCAGCAGCCGATGACTGATCATAGACTGTATGTGACTGATACTATGATCAGTGTCGATGTGCTGTCCCTGGAAGAGTGTTATGATTGGTAGAAAGTTTGGAAGGAGTTATGCTGCGTTCGAGACTGGGAAATTTCCCAGTTGAAACTTCAGAAAGTGAACGAAAACCATGGCGAACTGTGACAACGTGTACACACAGTTTCACCCTCAGCAGTGCTTTAGGTGTTAATTAAAAGGATGGCTCAGTGTGTAATATTTCTGAGGGGCTATTGACAGAAATTTAATATAATATTCATAACTATGTTTTCAGTGGTGTATAAAGACCTTGCATAATGAACCCTTATGTTTTTTATTACCTTAGAATGAGCTATTTATATCTACATAATCCGAAGGCACCCCCTTCTATTGAGGTCAAAATATTGTGTCATGTTTCTACCGTAGGCGACAGCGAACAAACAGCTCTACGGAGCGCGTTTCGTCACTACCTTGAAAGAGCAGCAGCAGCAGCAGCAGCAGAAGAAGTGTGTTTCTAACTACTAGGTAGTTGTAGAAGCTCTCCTTTCTTAGAAGTGAAATTTTGGGCAAATGGAGGACCACAGCTATTGTTTAGCACAAGGGCCGACGGAGGGTGAATCTGCTTCAAAGAAGCGAAAGCATGATGAAGCCAGACTAATACGGGAGCGACGCAGGCAGAAATCACGCGTAAACATCGGCGTAGCTTTTCCCAGATGGACTCGTCTAATGAGGGAAAAATGTTTTTAAAGCGATGCCAAAGTTGCCTGTTTTCTGCTGGACAGGTAAGGTATTTAGCAATGCAAATGAAAACTGTTGTCTGATAATGTTAGCATTAGCAAGAAGCTAGCCAAAGACACTGTGAGAAGTAACTTTCCCCTTGTCAGTGGTGTAAAACATGTAGGTGGAATGTTTCATGTAACTTAGTTCTTCTCCCTCGCTGTTATGGCTTTGGTATGTGGGGAGAAATGTGCTAGTTACGTTTGTGAGACAATCAGCTGGTTAGTATCATTGACCGCAAAACAGTAACGTTAGTCTACAGCATAACAGCTCATATTAGCCAGCTAAACTTTTACTACCCTGTTAGAAGAAATATGTAACGTTAGCTGGATTGTTATTTCGAAGGTTGTTCTCCAGCAATTTGGCTTCGTTTAGAGGACAGAAATGTGTCTTTTGTGTTTGTGAGACAATCAGCTGCGACGCTGAAGTTAGCTTCGGAAAGTTAAGGGGAACCTAAGTGAAAGTTAACTTACGTTGCTGAGCGACCGAATCTCCGTTTTTGAACGTCTTACAGTAAGAGGTGCGGAGATTTGAGAAAAAACTAATTATAAGACAAGAATCAATGTTGTCAAAACTTTTATTTTATCCTGTTTTTAGCGAACATTTTTCCCCCATCGAAAAAATGATAATGAAATTAAATAAACAATGTGTTAACCTGGTCTGGGGAACAACCAGGGAGGTCACAAAAAGAGCGCTGCTATTTAAAAGCAAAGATTTGGGGGGTTTAGGTGCCGTGGACCTGGGCATCCGCCTCACTATAGCTTTTGTTAAAAATGTCTCCTCAGCCATCTCCAGGAAGGCTCTCTGGCTGGGGGATCCTGCCAAATGGCAAAAGAGACGAGGCAGGGCCAGACAGGGCCCTTATTATAAATTAATTTACGGAGATTTTATCGCACAATATCAGCACTTACTGATTGACTGGGTTGGTTTAAGTAGTAAATCTATTTTTATAAAAATTAATGATTTTAAATATGGGGGTTATATCCAGTATATGAATTTGCCGGTCAGCGATGGCGCTGAGGTGAGGAAAATTTTAAGGGGAAAGTCACTGTCAGAGAGCCTTCGGGACGCCCGGTGGCTCATGTCAGTCAACAGACTCCCAGTCAGAGCGGTGGTGTCCTGGAGCTGTTTTGTTAAAACTAAAGAATGTCCAATGAGATACTGTGAGGAGGACGAGACCCAACAGCACCTCCTGATGGACTGCTATCGATCTCAGGAGGTCTGGAACATTTTAGATGGTCTCGGTCTCTCCTTCACACGTAATTACAGATCTGTTATGTACGGTCTGCCTGCTGAGACATTTTTACTAAAGTTAACTCTGATCTGCTGCCGTCTGCAGGCTGAACGTTGCTCCGTGAGCTTCAACAAAGACGTGGCGCTTCATTAAATGTGTATATGGAGAGTTTCTCACAGAGCAGACTGCGCTGCAGTTTAATGAGCATCACTGACCAAAACAGGAGAAGATTAAACACAAACCTTTAACATATTAAAATATTTAAAAATAAATCATCTCTCAGTGTGTAAGAAGGCTGCTGAAACGGATGTTACAAGCTACAGTTAACTTCATCAAACTACAATGAATAACTACAATAGAATTTCTTCAGTCACTCAAAGGCGCCCCCTGGTGGCTGAAGTTGTGCTTCACATTCACAAACATCCGTAATGTTCACAGCTCTGAACCGTGAAAGAAAAACACCTCACATTTGGATGTAGATGTGATATACAGGTTTGAGGCCTATATACAATGTACTTTTCTTAAACTTGCTTTTGTCTTGGGCCTGCTTAATATTACAGTATTATATACTTGCTGGCTTATTAATACGAACGAGAACAGCCTTCCATAAAAACCCAGATTCTATGAGTAAAGGCGGAGCCCTCTAAGCTGCTGGTCCCACCAGCGTCGGCTGAAGAAAAAAAGCTGACCTTTTGGGAGCAGATCTCTGGTCTCGCCGGTATTATATACTCAAATTGCGGACCTGAGAGGGCTGCGCCTATAGAACACCTGATCAGGTGTCAGTGTGCACGGCAGCGAGGATGGCGATAGGGTCGCAGTGGGAGGAAGTAAAACCAGACAGAGCAGTGTGTTGATTCTGTAGCAGCCGTTTGCAGTAGTCAAAATATCAAATCTAATACACAAGATTTATCAGTAATCCATCAAAGTTTATTTGGATCACAGAGGCTTCGGATGGATGTGAGGTTTTGCTTGGTACCTGCACGTGTAGGTATAAAAGGGAATGAGAGAGCAGACGAAATGGAAATCGTGAACAAATGGCAGGACAGTTGGGATGTGGATAATAGTGGAAGGAAATAGTGCAGTGTGCAGACGCTCAGGCGAGACTCGAAGGAACAGGAGAGCGTTTTAACCAGACTAAGGTTTAAATGAATAAAACTTGAATGTTTTTATTAGGTAAAAGTCAATCAGATCATTTTTTTTGTAAAGCCACAGATCTGAGCATGTACACTGAAGTTACAACAACTTCCTGTTTCCCCTCAGTTTAACAAGTGTTTTAAACTTGCGATGTCTGAAACAAAATCATATTTAAATCCCTCAGAACCTGCAATTTTAACATTTGCCTGGGCTAACCCAGCTCCTGTGTCCTGTAAAAGTCACGTGCGTGCCACCAGGGGGCGCTATAGACTTTAAAATGAGTCAGAAATAAGCTTCATTTATTCTGAATAACCCACATTAACAGAGAAATGCAGCTCCTCTCCTGAGCCACATCAAGCAGCTCTGACTGGGGGAGCCATAACAGATGCCCAGTACACATAAAGGGAAAATGGGATTTTGATATTTGTGCCTGTGGAAAGTAGATATTCTGAAGCAGGTACTGACTGTTGCATTTAAGATGACATTTTATTGTGCTGCTCTAACTCCTCTCCTCCTCCTCCTCCTCTCTCCAGCCTAAAATGGATGAAGTGAACTTTGTCTCTCTTGCTGTTGGGAGATGTGTGGACGCCTGCTGCCTGCTGCTCGACCTGGTCGTCAGGACGCTCGGCTGGCTGCTGCGCTTCCTGTCCGCCGTCGGCGCTTCATTCCACAACACGCTGGTCGCCCTGAGCGGCTCCACTTTGGTTGAATACTGGGACTTTGCGCTTTTCTCCTTCCTCACCGCCTCTGAGGCCGTCTCCGGTGCCGCCTGTGGAGTTGTGCACGTTGTGGAGGGCTGGCTGCAGACTCTGGGAGGAGTGTTTGAGAGTTTTAAGATGGTGGGACACCTCTCCTGTCACGTGGCGTGGCGCGGCGCATCAAGGACGTGCTGCACAGAGGGTTTATTTCAGGGAGCTGCATCCTGAGACAGACGTGCGAAGGCCTGTGCATCGCGCTCAGCCTCGTCCTCTACGTTGTCAACACGGTGGTCAACATCGTCCTCATCAGCATGCAGAACTGTCTGTCCGTGTTGGCGGGCGTCTGGGAGGTGATGGCGGACCCCCTTCACAAAGTGGTGGAGCTGGCTCTGACTCTGCTGACCTTCTTGTACAGCTGTTTGGTCGGCGCCTCCGTGGTGCTGTGGACGCCCTGCCAGCTGCTGCTGGACTTCGTGGGAGCGCTGGGCCGGGTCTTCATCACTGTTTTCATCGTGGACTCGCACGGCCTGCTCATCACAGCGGCCATCATCTCAGTGGCTCTGCTGTTACTGAATCCCAGGCTTCCCGTCCTCGCCAGGCGGCTGAGCCTCCGTTTGGTCAACACTCTGCCAGGCGCTCGCGGCGTACGCATGATAGTGGAACAAGCTCTGGCCAATCAAGAGGTCCACACCGGGACAGCGCAGGAAGTGAGCAGACCCGGGCTTTCACACACAGACGCTTTAATCACTGAGACTGATCTGTTACCTGCGAATGAACAAAGCCAGCCAAACTCTCAGCAGGACGGCGAGCTGGCGAGCGGCAGCAGGACTAATACGGCCCGGCCAAACTCCGCTCAAGAGGATGGCGGCAGCCCTCCGACTGACGGCGAGCTGCTCAACCTGCTGAACGAGCAGGAGGAGAGGAAGAAGTGCGTCATCTGTCAAGACTTCAGCAAAACGGTGCTGCTGCTGCCCTGCCGTCACCTCTGCCTCTGCCGGCACTGCGCCGACATCCTGACCCAACGCAGGCCCAACCAGCAGCGCTGCTGTCCGCTCTGCCGGCAGCCCATCACGCAGACCATGGACGTCTTCCTCTGACAGGCGATGGACCGGAGCAGCGGTGACATAAACAAAAGGCCACGACTACAAACTGCACAACAGAAAGTGCCTGTTGGCGCTTTAGTTGCTTTTTCTGCACTCTAATCATTTTTCGTCTGAGTATCTAACTAAACGCTTTTCAAACTGAGCTGTAGAATCAAGTATCGCAAAGTGCCAACTGTTGGTCAGGTTCTTGGTGTTTTTCTGATTTAAGTCATTTAAAAGCTTTCAACCTTTAATGAACAATATTTCTGCACCCTGGAGTTTAATCTTAAACGTTGCAAAATCGTCTGTATGTTTGCCATCAGTGCTGAAATGCCGAAACAATAGAGAAGCTCTCAAATTGGACCTGCTGTCCTCATATCCAGCTCTGTATTTTCATTCACAACACAAACGAGCTGACAGTGGTGTTTCTGGGGATCAGTGTAGGTGCCAGACTTTATTCACTGACTTTGGTGAAACTGGAGGACTGATGGCTTTAAAGTTACCACTTACTGTAACGTTAGCGGCCAGTAAGCTCAGTTAGCCGTGAAGCTAGTGGAGGCGGCCGCATTGGGACCTCTAGCTGCACCGCTAACTGAGATGCTCATGACAGCTAACGTTAGCACTAGTTAACTGTTACCTTAGCAACAAGCAACGGCATCGGTGCGTCAGGAAACTAACTTTCATTCACCCCAATAAAAAACTCAGTTTCTGCGAGACACACTGGACGACCTCCAGACAGCTGAAGAGTCTCGTATGAACGAACATCTCCTTCGCTTCGTTTCAGCGCTGGAGGAAGCAGAGCGGTGCGAAACAGACCGGATGAACAGATGTGGATGGGCAGGGGCCTGTACTTCATGGACGTGCTCTGCTTTGAACTCTGAGATTATTGTTAACACTGGATTATTACACTTGAGAATTTGGGCCAAAGACTGTACTCATGTAAAAAAAAAAGTGTTCCTTTGTCTTTATTTATATTCTGAATATTTATAGACTGAATATCTGCTTGGGATGTTTTATTTGAGTTAGATGGTTTTAAACATTTAAATTCTTCAGATTTCCCCTAAATAGCAGATGTTACCTTCAGATTAGGAATGATAATAAGTGAGTTTCATTTGTGGGCTTCATTTGTTTCTCTTTTCTCTGTGTGAAATCTTTATGAAACTTTAGCTTAAAGCTTCACTTCATTTTGTTCTCATTCCTTCAAATGTCCTCCAGGTGAGTATTAAAACCAGTGTTTTGTCACAATGCGACCTCATAGAGGCGATAAATGGTATTATTAATATTTTATTAAATAACAAAATAGTCCAGTCCTAAAAGTAAGACTTCCAGAATCATTTATGTGATGAATTTTTATTTTTTACTTCTGTTCTGTTACTGGAAATTTTGTCTTGGTATTTATTAAGTTATTTTCAATAAACATGCTTTAAATACTTAACTCTTCTTTCCAACCTGACCTATTTCTTCATTGCCACAGTCAGCCTGTAGTTCGTGGTTTTCAAAGGGATTTCTATTTTGTGCTGGGTTTAAAAATGACTGAACTAGCAGGCTTATGTTTAAACTCCGTGATCCTTTGTAGACACGTCAGACTGAAGATCGTATTTTCATGTAAATGCTGCCAAACGTGTCCATTAAACCAGACAAAGTTAATGTTTAACCACTATGTACGTACAATTTGTTCAAAGACTGTTTTCATAGCTTCTTTACTTAGAACAGCAGCAGGGTGACGAAACTCCCCCACAGGCACACACGCCTCTAACAGAAGCCTCTTGTTAGCTCATCTACAAAACAGGTGGCCACACAAACTCTACCTGTCTCTGGTTTGCGTGTCGGGGCCTTTTTGTGTTTTTGTTTGTCTTGTGGTTTTCTGTGCTCGGGGGGGCGTGTCCATCTCTGGCTTCTCACACACCTGGCTCTGAGGGCGTCGCCACACCTGCTCCGCATCTAATCAACGCTTCCGGTCGCCGCCGGTTCGTTGTGAAGTATTGTGTAAGCTACCGCTTTTCAGCCAGTTTTTTTTAACCTTTTTGCCTTCCGCTTTCTGCCTGCAACTGAACCGTCTCTCTGCCTCAGGAATCATCACTTGAGGCTCAGTCCTGGAACCCAGTCTGCTTAGGCCACGCTACCTGTACGCCACTGTTTGGATCAACCCCTCTTCAATCCCGCCTTTGTGCAATTCACTTATTGTCTTAATGAACTGTTTGAACTCAACCTCTTGACCGATCTGCTTCTGGGTCCCCCCCCCCAGAACCGCGACACTCTCAAAGGGAGCATTTAAAAAAAAAAACAAAAAAAAAACGTAAGTACAAACTCTGAATTTTCACATTAAAACTTTTTAATATTTTGATATTCAACAACCACCGGGGGGCTCTAACTGAGCAGTCATGTATTAAAGTGACGTAGGGCCTAATGTAATAAGAGCAGCAGGATATGTAATCAGCTGGATGCCTGAGCATGTCAGGCTGTTGGAAGAGACACCATGCTGATGTGTTTGCAGAGACAGATGAACGGTTGTTGTTGCCTGGGGCGGACCGGCCATCAGGAAGTTTGGGGAGTTTTCCCGGACAGCCGGTCCACTTCGGGCCAAACTGGCAGGGTGGTTAAGAGTTTTTTCTGTGTCTGACAGACAGGGCCAGAATAATACTTACTGCTTGCCACAGATCTGGAGATCCGCATATGGCGGACGATTACTTTCTCCACATGAACTGGAGGAACGAGGACAATCATCGGTTGCCATGTGCCGACACTCGGCGCAAAAGGGAAGTGTCGGCTGCCACCATCATAAAACTTCCCTCGTCTGCACTTGACGCAACAAAATTTTGAGGTCGTATGGTGCTCCATCTGGTGAGAAGATGCTGACTGATCTGGGAAGGCGTGCTGACAAATTCAACAAAGAGCGATACAGCAATTGTGCTCAGCTGGAACAGACCACAGACGGTCAGCTGACTGTGGCCATTTGCTCACCATGCTCATATTTGTGGATTCATCTGTCAATTTTGATAAGCAGAACCATCGCACTTGGCACGGTCTATCCTGAAGCGAGCCTGATCCTGTTTCGTCTGCTCCAGGCGATGTGGAGATGGCTCTGGAACAGCCATAATGCCATGAAGACAGACCACAGCTTCTTAATGGTTTCTGGGCTCTTATCTAGACAGAGACGGAAATGGCTGTGTCTTATGGCAACCTGATCTGCAATCCTATAGCATCACAGAAACAGACCTTTTTGGTTTGAATCATATTACATCCGTCAACAGATTTTGCCAACAACAGAGCAGTCAGCCTTCAGTCAAGGCCTCCCAAGTGTAGCAATACGGAAAGATTCTGCGGGTAATATTACCCGCATGGCATTTTTAGGGCCCGAGCATGAAACCTGCGAGGTCCCGGCTAAAACTGAAGGGATTTTTTTCTTTCTTTCTGTAAAGTAACCTTAATTTTGGGGGCCTAAACATACTTGAAAATTCACCAGACTTTTCACATAATTCACATAATCTCGTGGTTTTTTTGGTTTCGTGCATGGGTGTATGCTAAGTGCTAGCGCCCCCTACAGAGCAGCCCCTGGACAAAGTTTCAGCTATGTGTAGGAAATTTCTGCGGTACGTGTATCATGTCCAGACGCACAAAAAAGCCCCGTGGAGCCATTGCCTAAACCCAACAGGAAGTCGTCCATTTTGGATTTATCATTTTTGAGATTTACACACATTGTACTTTAACAAACTCCTCCTAGGGATTTAGTCCGATCGACTTCAAGTTAGAAGTTAAAAGTTGGCAAACGGTTAGCACCAGTCGACTAGTTTGCCCGTGGCGTGTTGTCAAAAATTAGTGATTTGCCATGAAATTGTGTTGTAACTTCACAACTTCTGCACCAAATTTTATATGCAAAATAAGCGTCCTGCTCTTAACATCCATTTGCCAATATTCACTCAAAATCATAGCGCCATCTGCTGGCAACAGTAAATGACATGTTTTACGCTGTAACGTACTACTTCTAGCAGGTTGGACGTATCAACTTCAAAACTTCCCCAGAAAACTGTAAACACATTGGCGAGGCCATGTTGTAAAACTTGTGCATTTGCGGTTAACGGCGTGGCGGCAAAGTTCCGCGTTTTGCCATGACACAGGAAGTTGTTGTAACTTGACTGTACATGCTCAATTCTGTACGAAATTTTACATGTTTGATAAGAGTCCCGCCCTGAACACATCTACATGCCGACAGTCACCCATATAGCGCCACCTGCTGGCAACAAGAAATGACGTTTTACGCTGTAATGTACTACTTCTACCAGGTTGGACATATCAACTTCAAAACTGTCCCAGAAAACTGTAAACACATTGACGAGGCCATGTTGTAAAAACCTGTGCATTTGCAGTTAACGGCGTGGGTGTGGCATGGCGGCAAAGTCAAACTCTTCGCCATGAAAAAGGAAGTTATTGTAACTTGATCAAATCTTGTACATGATCAAATCTGCCAAATTTTACACGTTTAATAAGAGTCCCGCCCTGAACACATCTACATGCCAATATTCAGTTATACTCATAGCGCCAAGTGCTATGTAACGCCACAAAGGGGACACAGGAAGTGATGATTAACACCTTTTGTGCAGCATCTGAAGTGCGGAGCAAATTCACAGCTGCACGTTCAGAGCTCCAGAATCTGCAACGCGGCCGCCTCACACCTCAATGCACTACACATGCGAGGGCCCGCCCAACGCTGCTTTTTTGTTCTTATTATTTTACTCCTATAAAAAGACTACAGCCCCCCCGATGTGTTTCAACCTGTTCTTGATATTGTTCCGTATAGGAGGATGATACAAATTTCATGGTGCTCAGTGCATCCACAGACCCGGGGTACCACGTAGACTCAGCACTTTGCTGTACGTGCCTCGTTGGTGCGACTGGTGCAACCTGGAAGCACCAGAGTCCAGTTGTGAGACCTTCCCTCTAACCACCACACCTCATCTTAGGAAGCGTTTCTATGACATTGTTCTGGTGAGTGTCTAGCAGTTATTCTGTTCATTTAATAAATCATGAGATGTTGACTACGCTGAAACAAACGATTAGGGGTGTGTGTGTGTGTGTGTGTGTGTGTATACAGGGGGATCACTCCAGATGACTGGTTTGAGACCTTAGACCTTAGAGAATTGGAAGCCAAAGTCTGTGTTGGGCGACTATAGACACATTGAATAGTGTTGTAGTCAAGACCGCCCAAACTGAGACCAAGACAAGACCAGAGTTTATAGAGACCAAGTCAAGACCAAGACCAGAGTTTATAGAGACCAAGTCAAGACCAAGACCAGAGTTTATAGAGACCAAGTCAAGACCAAGACTTTTTGCGTCTGAGAGCAGTCAAGACCAAGACCGAGGGAGGGCGAGACCGAGTCACGACCCAAGACCAGTTCCCCACATTACATGACACACAATAAAATGTGGAACGAGATCATAGGTACTTATCAAATTTATCTGAAAGATCCACATTCACATTAAACAAACACTAAGAGCTGAAATAAACTTAACCATCTTTATTCAACACTCCTTTTACCATCGCGGGGAGTCGTTAACGGTAACAACACATTTTTAATCGGGGTTATTGGTCGTATTTGAAGCAGTACGTTTTACATCCAATCAAAGTTAGGATGTTAACAAATAAATCGATGCAATTTATTGATATTCCCAAAGTTATGGTTTTGACTGTTCTTTAAATAAAATCCCAAGTCCTTAATGTCCAAGACCAAGACAAGACCGAGTACAGATGTGGCTGAGGCGAGACCAAGACCATCAAAAAGTGGTCTCAAGACCAAGATCTCGTACTACAACACTAACATTGAAACTAACATTGAAACATAAGATTCGTGTGTTAACTGTTGAACTCAACTTAACGTTTTTGTTTCTCAAAAAAAAAAAAAAAATAGATGAACAGTGAGAGTGCAGTGATGTAGAATGTGCTGGTTTATTACCGAAGATCACCTCAGGTAAAAAGCTATATTGTACTGTGAAATTTATTTAAAATAAAGGGTAGTGGTACTTTACAAGAAAACAGCAGTAACAATATCTGCAACTTATTTATTTTCTCTACAAACAGATGTGGGCCAAGACTCCAGTGAAGAGGGGGAACCTGCTCGCACAGCAGGCCTGACTAAGGTTTTTATTTTCCAACTTTTCTCACATTTACAGACACTGTAAAATATATTATTTTAATTTTACACTAAATTACCGGCTAATACTTTAAGTAAATTCACAGTACTGCACAGTGTATTACTTTACATTATACAAATGAAAATCACAGTAATGTATTGTGATTCTACCATAACTTGGCACAACTGTAAAATGACAATATGATATTGTAATTATCATCCTAGTTACTCTAAATTCACATTTACATTTACATTTATTCATTTAGCTGACGCTTTTATCCAAAGCGACTTACAATTGCTATACATGTCAGAGGTCGCACGCCTCTGGAGCAAGTAGGGGTTAAGTGTCTTGCTCAGGGACACAGTGGGGATTGAACCCGGGTCTCTCACACCAAAGGCGGGCGTCTTAACCATTGCGCCATCCCACCCCCTCACAACAAATTACAGTAATGTGCTGTGTTTTCACAGTAACCAAATTTACCATTTTTACTGTATTATTACCAAAACTCAAATTCCCATAAATTTACAGTATGCTTACTACATTGAATTACTGTAATTTCACATACAAACTGTATTTTTACAGCGACCCATTCACTGTAAATAATTGCTGTACATTTACAGCAAGATTTGAACAGTATTGGCCTGTCTTATTTAAATACAGCCCTTTACTGTTAATACAAATGGAAATCTGTTAAATTAAGCTCCAACCACATTTTCTTTAACAGAACGATAATGTATTCTTAAAATACAGCATTTTACTGCTAATCAAGTACCTTTGATAACGGTATCATGCAGTATTTTTGCATTTTGCTTCACCATCTTTCAACTGCAGTTTACTACTTATTGAACCAAAACAGTCAAGTTTGTTTGTCTTGCAGTGATGTTTTCTTTTTTAGAACAGTGAATATCAGTCTAGCTCCTCAGTGGCCTAACAAGTTACCTAATTTAGTACTGTGGTGTTGTACGCCTAAATGCAAAGTGCCCTTTCAGAAGTGTGCAGGTCTGACAGCACATGTGGGATGTTCTGGCTAGCCGATGGGTTAGTTCAGGTGTTTTCCTGCGTTATAATACACTATCTGACTCACTGTTTACAACAGAAACAGTAAATGCAAAAACTCTTTCTCTGTGCACACAGTGCACTCTCATAAAAGGCCTCTCTGTCTCAAAGTCCCGGGCTCAATTTCAGTCCCAGTACATTCCTCGTTGTGGTAGTTTAGACTCCCACAGCAGCTGCCTGCTCACAATTCAATTAAATTCAGTTTTACAGTTATTTCATTGTGTTTTTGACATAGAGCAGGTCTACACCGTACTCTTTGTGTTATTATTTACAGAGCAAGCACTTCGAGAAAGAAGCCAGGCAAAACTTCCTTCCTATGTTTTAAACCACGGGCAGAACCAGGACTCAGGATGGGCAGCCATCTGCCTCGTCCATTTGGGGGGGCAGCAAAACAATATCCACACAGAAAGACAGACAGTAAAGGATGTAGTGCTACAGACTGAAAATGAATAATGATAATTATAGAACTAAATTGTCCCCCTCTGGGATAAAAAGGTCACATCGAACCTTGAATCACCATCACTGCTTTGATGGTAACATTAGCAGCTCAAGGTGAAACCGACCAAACTTTTTTTTATAGGATTTTCTGGTTTCCATATGTTAATATTTAAAGATGGAACAAAAGAATAAAGAAATGTCCACAGACAGTATTGATGCTATGCTTATTGTTTAATTCAAATCACAAGAGAATCAGAAACATTAATCACTTTGAAGTTGAAGAAATAAGAAGGTTAATATTGGTCATTATGTGAGCAGATCCGGCCTCAGATACAGATGGAAAATATCTCAACATTTTATGTAAATGTTGTTGCACAGCTCATCTAGCTTTTATTTAAAGGAAAATTACAAGTTGACTATACATTGCTACGGTGATTCAGATTTATTCATTTCAAGAAAACCTGCAAAGAGGTTAAGAGAAAGAAGACCTGTTTTCATCTCACACAGGGAAAAGCAGGTGACCACTGAAGGTGGTATGGTGATGTTCATTGTCGAACACAACACAATTATACCACAGTTGCATAAACACAACATCTCCGACGTCTAGAAGCAGTGTGATGCCATTAGCAGCAGTTCCAAAACCAGACGCCTGTTGCTCAGTCGCGGCAAAAGTGTTCTGTGAGTTCTTGACCAACACAGCAGCTGTACCTGGGGCACCTGTAAATGCAGCTATGTAAAACTGGAAGTGGTAGGCTCCTTTCACTGGCGGGGTGAACATACCTGTTGGACATTTTATTTGTTATTTTAAATGGAAAATCAACCGTCAATCAGACTGACAATATCAAGTGACATTTGTTATTAAGACTTCAGAGTTCAGGTACCTGTGTTTGGGTTGTAGGCATTCCCAATGTTTGTGACGACATGTTTAAAGATCATGGTAGTGAATCCAGAGAAGGGTCCGATAGTGGCGCCGCCGCTTTCCAACAGAGAGGCTGAGAAAGCCACCTGTCTGACTGAGAGAGAGAGAAATGTACATATATTAAACTGTCTGTGGACACACCCATGTGACCATTATCCTTTGTATTTTTGCACCGCTTTCAGTAGATGTTTTATAAATAAAAAGTTTAACTTTTAAAAGCATTAAATGTTACAGAAGCCAAAAACTGCAGTGGTTGCAAACATTTTTATTTTTGGGGATCACAAGCTACTTGTCTCGTTATCTCACATAGTAACACTGTTTAGCAGTTTTACTGAGAAAGCAGAAATGATTATCTTCAGTTAAAAAACACACTTTGTCTACTCCAGTGGTCAAAAACATGGTCCCAGTTCTTATTAGGAGATTATTGTATGTAATCAAACTTTGTGATATATTTTACAATGTTTAAATATTAAATACTTTATGACTAAATGTCTGTCTATGGGAGTGTGCATAAAACATCAATATTTCAAATAGTACACAGTAGAGAAATTATACTTACATTTACTACCTACATTTCACCAGAGCACATGATTTGCTTTCTAAAAATTAATTATCTATGAAATGTGTTGCTGCAAATCTCTCAGCAGCAGAAGCAGCTGCTTTATCCAAGAAAAGTTTTCATTTTCAGCACTGGATATTATGGTATTTTAGAATAAATAATAGTCGTTTAAATTTGACTTTATGCCACACAATTGAAAAGGTGTCACAATTTTTTAATTTAATTAATTAATTAAATTAATTTATTTTATTTTTTTACATTATCTATAGAAATGATCAAATCCATGATGATTACCACACAATACCTTGCAGCTGTTGCTTCAGCTTCTCCTTGTCAACATCAGTCTTCTGCTTCTCCAGTTCTTCAAGCTTTGCTGCTTGTGCTGGAAAACAGATGATAAATAACTGAGTTTGACTTCACTGCACAATCAGCAGAATTTGATGGGCTTTCATCAGGTGACAGCACAAATACAAGTTTATTTGACTATGTTAGAATTCGGCAGCAGTAACAGCTGGCAGCAATCAGAAGTATTTTCTCCAAGACGGTCAAGACATTTTAAAAACAAAGTTATCACAATCACAGCAGTTTCGGTATAAGTACTGGATTTTCTGATATTTTAGAATAAATAGCAGTCTGGTAAATTTGACTTAATGCCACATAATTGAACAGGAGGCCTAAAATATATATATTTTATTTCTATAGAATTGACCCATGATCCATCCATGAGGGTTTCCATACAATACCTTGCAGCTGTTGCTTCAGCTTGTCAATGTCAGTCTTCTGCTTTCCCAGTTCTTTAACCTTTGCTGCTTGTGCTGAAAACAAGAGGATAAATAACTCAGAGTTTGACTTCACTGCACCATCAGTTTCTTTGGAAAATGGCATTAAATGCCCCTGCGAAAGGATGTAATGCTCATAATCTGATATAATACGTTACCTCGATTTTCTCTTCTCAAGGATCTCATTTCCACCTCCTGCTGAGCCAACGAGGCGGACATCTGTTTCAGAGCTGTGCCGAGGTCTTGCAGACAAGTAAATGCAGAAACATTTCCTGTCTTAGTCGCGCAGACCAGCAGCAGCAGCGCCACAATCACGGTCACAATCTTCATTCTCACACTGGTAATTTACACAGTTGAACGGTCTGATAATATAGAGGTGTGTGATTTATATAGCATGATAAAATGAGGCGTGGCCCGTGTGGGTGGTGGCTCTAATGACCATAGCGACTGTCATCTGAGATCTGGTCAAATAACTTGCACATTGGTGTAATTCAGCCAGATGTTACTTGTTCCTTGCAGATACATGATACGTGTTGGAACCAGGAAGTGGAGGGTTGGATTAAGCTACTATAGTGTCAGGATATTTGCTTTGTAATTTCATCAGTGCATTTTACAAAAGTAAAAGAAGTAAAAATTCCATCCATTGTCAACTGCTTATCCTGCGTACAGGGTTGCGGGGTGGGGGGGGCTGGAGCCTATCCCAGCTGACAATGGGCGAAAGGTAAGGTACACCCTGGACAGGTTGCCAGTCCATCGCAGGGCCACACACAGACAGACAAGAAGTAAAAGTAGGCTAAAATTTTTTCTGCTAACAGTTTCAAAGCAGCATGAAAGGAGAAAATAAACGCAATCTTATTATTGTTCAAATAGCCTACACATTGTTAAGACTTTCTGCTCATGCAATGTCACATTCTGATAAAGTGTTTTAAAACTTAAGAAATGGTTCTATAAATACGGCAAAAGGTAAGGGAGAGTGGGCAACCCTGCACGGGCTCAGAAAACACTTGCGGACACACCCAGATAGCAATCATCATTTAAAAGTACACCAAAACAACATCACACTGTCAACTCTAATTTCATTGAATCGTCAGACTCTGGAGGAAATATTAACACTGCGTTATTTAATATCACCTGACTGTAGTGGTGTGTTAGATACTCTGGATAGCACACATTACACGTAAAACTATGGGTTTACTGTAGTCAATGGAGAAGTCTGAGATGTTTGAGAATTTATCAACAAGAGTGATTGTCTCAGAAAGAGTAGGTTGGGAGAAAAAGTATTACATCATCAGCATAAAGGCTCATCTGTAAGCTGTTTTCTATAGTCCCCGTTTTCATTTCCTGTTTGAATTCCTTCTAATATTTTTTATTTTGACTAATGGCAGCTGCTAATGGTTCTTTAAAAAAAAGGGGGGAAGCGAGGGAGACAGTGTGCAACCCTGCCTGGTGCCCCTCTGAAGACTGAAACTTGGAGATGTATGATCACTTGACCTGACAGAAGCGCTTGGGGAACTGTATAATGTTTTAATCCAGTCTATGAAGGAATGTGCTAATCCAAATTTATGTAAATAAGTGAATAGAGATTTCCAATTTACTCTATCAAATGCTTTTTATGCAATCAAAGAGACAACTGTAGTTTCCAGGTTTTGAATAGTGGCATAGTCTATTACATTAAGTGCCCTGTGTGTATTGTTAGTGGAGTGTCTACCTATAATAAATCCTGTTTGGTCGGGGTGTATTATACAAGGAGTGACCTTCTCTAGACTTTTGGGTAGGGCTTTGAAGATGATTTTAAAATCTGTGTTAACAAGTGATATTGGACGATAACTGGATGGGAGTGTGGGATCTTTTTTTTGATTTGATTTGATTTGATATCTTTATTTTGAACATGTAAATAAAAAATTAAAAAATCAATGATACAAAGATCTTTGTCTGGTTTAAGGAGCAGACTGATATTGGCTTACTGAGTTCATTATTGGGGGACAAATTCAACTCCCTCTCAGTTGCCTTTCCATCTTTTAAAATGTGGGTGTAAGTGTTTCCCAGAATTCCTTGTAGAACTCAGCATGAAAACCATGTTTTCAGCCTGGCGCCGTTCGCAGCATCTGCACTACAGGGAGCGGTCCAAGGGGCTTCCCCTGTCGGCGCAGCGCTTGTCTCACTGGCTGTGCGATGCCATTTCCCAGGCTTACATGTCTGCCGGGGAGTCTCCCCCGGATGGCATCAGAGTGCACTCCACAAGAGGCGTCTCCTCCTGAGTGGCGTTGCACGGTGGGATGACAGTGGATGACATCTGCACGGCAGCCTCCTGGCCGTTCCCATGCTCTTTTGTCCGTTTCTACCTGCGGGATGTCTCTCTGACTCACTCAGTACTGAGTGTTTTGGCTGAGTGATCCTCCTTGTGAGTGTACAGTGCGCCCTCTCCCACCGGATGGTGTGGGGGGGCAGCCGCTACTTACGCGACCCTGCCTTGGGCGCAGCTGATGCGGTTGCTCTCGTGACCCCATCTGTGTCTGCACAGCTGCGGAGCCCCACGCTCAGTTTCCCGTCTTACGCATGGGTCGGCCCTCGGCCTCCCATGCCCGCCCACCGGTGCTCGTGCGCACGCCGACACCAATGCTGCTGCCAGCGGGCGACTGGATGGCTCATTATGGCTCTGGGCCAGTGTGTTGTGCTTGGTGGTACTGAATGGGCCAGTGAGGCGTTGACTCATGCTGCTTCGCCTCTAACCCAATAGCGATAGCCTTAGAGGTCGAAGCCTATACGAAATAGGAGGGGGGTTACGTACTGTAACCCAGATTCTATGAGTATTGGCGCAGCCCTCTAAGTTGAGGCTTCACTGGACCTTGGTTCTCTTGGTTGGGAGCTGAAGGCAGGGTCTCACCCTGTTTTATATATATATATATATATATATATATATATATATATATATATATATATATATATATATATATATATATATATATATATATATATAAATATACTGCGTCTGGACGATAAACCATCACCACAGCTGTGATTTCCTCATTTTCTTTCTAATGAGCTTCCTCACTGTCTCCACCTGGAATGCTCACAGTATTCGGTTGAGTGCAAATAGAGAACAACATTTTTTTTTAAACCCGATTTTGATATTTTGTGCACACAAGAATTCACGGTTAAAAATGAATGAAGGCGTAGTTGAAGTGTCTAATATGTGGCTGAAGGGTAAAGCTGTAATAAGAGGGCTGCTCTGAATGTCATCGTTTTACATTCAAACTTCTTTTGACTGAAGCTTTGTCATATTTTGACTTTTTAGACACAGTATGTATTAATCACCGATATGCTGCCTGAAATCTCTGCATACTTCAGTGTGTTCTGTTGATAAACTGTGTGTGAGTGTCACCTTCAGGAACATAGCGACAACAGGCGCTGAACTATTAATCATGTTTTACAGAGAAATAACATGATGTTTCCGTCCAGTTTCAAACCGGGGACATTTCCATGTGAGGTGAACGTGATAACCACTACACTACGGAAACACTTCGGTGCTTAAATTAAACAACTAAACTTGCACCATGTCCACATTTTTATATTAGTAAACACTGAATATAACTTCTTAATATATTCCAGATCATTTATTAGTTAGTTATTATATTAGATGGTATATTACTCTACTGCAGTCTTTTTTTCCAACTTTTATATTGGGGAGTAAAATGTAATAAATCTACTCTGGTGATAATTAAGCGGTACCGTCATCACAATCAAAGCATTATTTATTTATATTTATTAAGCAAACTCTGCACAGTCGGACTTTTTTTCACCTAGACTTAAGTAATTTGAATTCATTTTAAAACATGGAATATACATGTTCCACACAGTTTTTCAACAATAGGTAGCTTTAAAATACTTGAAAATTTATTGTACACCCCCAAAAAGATTGTAGTGCAAATAAGAAAATCAAGAACATGCTAAACAATTGAAGTAAAACTGTAACTGCTATATTACAATTTCTATAGTCTCAAACAAATTTGATGGCAGCTTTCTCTTTTATCGAACATTCAAACAGACATTTGTGTTTGGAGGTCAGACACCAAGGAAATGACTGAAATCAGAGTTTATAACATCCAATTTAGAAGGAACGATAGGTTGTATTGAATGCTTTAGTATTAAAATAATGGTTTTAATACCATCATTTGTATTAATTTGTACTAAAGTGCTTTTATCTGTTTCTCTCTGAAATGTATGTTCAGTGGAGTTTAAATCAGACCAGGTTCAACTCCCCACTGTGACACACCCTCCAATGAGTCCTTCAGCAAGACACTTCACCCCTCGCAGAAGAGTGCGACCTCTGACATGTGTAGCAGTTCTAAGTTGATTTTGTGAGGTTAGTAGGCTACTGTTACTTTAGTAATTTTACTTAAGTACTTGTGATGAAGTAATTTTCGTTGTGATATTGATGCCTCAGATCTGAACGGCTTTCTTCTTCAAACACTTTGTAACATGGCTTGTAACAACATTCATTGAACAATGGCGCCATCTAGTGGACGGACTCAGAAACAGAGTTACACTTTTTACACCACTAATGTTTATGCTGGTGTTAAATGATGAGAAGCTGTTTGTCTGCAGCAATCGACCACTTCAACATGAAATCAGGTAACAATACACGTTCACATCAGATGTAGCGTTAAGTTTAAATACAACACTCGCTATGGTAGCAATAATATTTTGTCCCTTAGAGATCTGTAATAGATGTAGATTTCTGTGTAATGAATGTAAAACAGAAATAATAAAATACATTTATAGACATGTCCTCAAATGTTTGGGCTGCCTAGACAGTATCTTTAAGTTAATAAAGGAGGATCAACGTCTTTCTCAGATAAATATAAGGACTGAAAAGGGGAGAACAAGGGTTGTGGAGGGCCCCATGCCTGTGTTTGCCTTAGGCCTCACAATGACTAAATCCGGCCCTGGCTGACAGTCACTGTACCAGGGGTAAGTTCATCACACGAGTACGAAAGACCAATTTGCTGACTGTTCCTGAACGTATAGTTTTTATCGAGTTTCCGTAGTGTAGTGGTTATCACGTTCGCCTAACACGCGAAAGGTCCCCGGTTCGAGACCGGGCGGAAACACAGTTTGCTTTTCGCTTTTGATCCAAAACAGCTTCACACTGAACTTCATTAAAATGACTTGATATTTCTCCACCAAGAACAGACAGCGCCACCTTTTGGTTCAGCTGACTACTAACGACAGAAGGCGCTTTTCAAGCAGTGAAACTCCAATAAGAAATTCTCTGTGGACAGTATCTCTGTATAGTGGACAGTATCTCCGCCTGTCACGCGGTTCGATTCCCCGGCGGGGAGAGACACTTGTTTTACTACATGGTGGAAGTCGAGCCTCAGGGTCTGACTCAGACAATATTCACATAGCTTATTCAGTTTTTTCTGGACTGGATAAGGAAGTATCAGATCTAACTAAATTAATTCACAATATGAACCTCTGTAATGTGTGAGGTCAGCAACATCGACCCTTTATCCTCTTCTGACAACAGAATCTAAGGGCACTGAAGCTGGAAGGGTTGTTGTAGGTGTCCCTTTTGTTGAGGATCCTGTAGTTATTGTATGAGTCCTTTATTATAAATAAAATTAAAAAAGCCAAAATATGACAAGCTTCATTCAAAAGAGTTTATAGTGTAAAACAATATTCAGAGCAGCCCTCTGATTACAGCTGCTGTATTATACTTTGTTTTAAGATACGTGTGTCCATTACTGAGAATTCACTTCTGCTCCTGTTGATATTTTTCACCAAATGCTGTAAATTATAATATTAATTGAAAACATAATCATGTGCTGCAGACAGGAAAAGTAGTGTTGAGACACAAAGTCCGTAGTCGTAAATATTAAATCTCTCTTTCCTTCTTTCCCATTATGGTACAGTGTTGCTTTAAGGCAACGGACCCCGAAGTTTATCCTCAAAATATATAGTTTTAAATTTCTTTAAATTATGTTTACTTTTCAGTTTAATGACAAAAAAACACAATAATAGTTTTTTTTTACCCGCAGGTAAAATAACTCGCACCATAGAGGGTTAATATTTCTGTGAGGAGACCATGAAACAAGAAACTGTCCATGAACAGCAACAACAGTCAGCTGCTGGTTCATCGCAGGATGGATGAACCCGAACCGGACAGAGAGCTGCTCGGTGTGGGCGGGGACAGACGTTTGACGCTCCAGGGAGGGAGGGGCTTCAGGACAGCTGCGTTTGGCTCCGCCCAGCGAAACTGGCGCCTTCCGTCCTCTTTTACGTCCGCAGAGAAGATGTAAAAAAGCGCGTGTCGCCCTTCAGGTTCATCAGTTCGTTCTAAACAGAAACCGGAAACATGAGCGGAAGAGGCAAAGGAGGAAAGGGGCTCGGTAAAGGAGGCGCTAAGCGTCACCGTAAAGTGCTCCGTGATAACATCCAGGGGATCACCAAACCCGCCATCCGCCGTCTGGCTCGCCGCGGCGGAGTCAAGCGGATCTCCGGTCTGATCTACGAGGAGACCCGCGGGGTCCTCAAGGTCTTCCTGGAGAACGTCATCCGCGACGCCGTCACCTACACCGAGCACGCCAAGAGGAAGACCGTCACCGCCATGGACGTGGTCTACGCTCTCAAGAGGCAGGGCCGCACCCTCTACGGCTTCGGAGGTTAAACCTGATCCAGACCCGCTGTGACCCCAACACAAAGGCCCTTTTCAGGGCCGCACACTTCATCTCAAGAGCTGATCCTCATCACATGTTAAACTAGAACATGTTGGTCACAGCTGCTCAAATGTTTGGCATTAGTTGGTTCTTTTCTACAGGATCCCAGGAAGGTTAGAACTTAAATTAAATGTTTTAACATGTGTTTACTACCCAGGGTTTAAGAAGCTATACTGGAGGTTTTATGAAAGCAAAACATGAGTCAATCCTTTCAGGACAAACAGGATTCCCACAACAAACAAATACAACCCACAGAAAGGAAGAAAGATCATGTTGACTAACAGACCAAAGGTTGGACAGAACAAAGAACTGAGCTGAACTTGTTAAAGTGAAACTGACCTTCATCTGTGCGTCAGACAGCAGAGCAGATCGCCACAAATGGGATGAATTTAACATTGATTCAATGTGCTGTTCAAGGACACTGTGCAGTTTACATCACTTTATAACCACTTAATTTAATTATCACAGTTGGATGATATTAAATATTTTTCACAATCCATAGTAAAGTACCTGATCCAGTATCATTAATAAGGCAGCCGCTGTATAATCAGAATCTGTCCTCCTTTTACTGTCAATCACACGTTGGGGACGTCCTGATCAGGTTTGTTTGCCCTCGAGTCATTTGATTTTCAGTATCTACCGATACCGAGTCCTGATCCGATACTTCTATTATAAAAGAATAAAGAAGAGCGAAAAAAACAGATCCAGGATTTTCCTTATTTTTTATTTAATTCACCTTATTTTAACATCCAACAGCTCAGTTAACAAACAGCACTTCTGTGAGGAAGCTTCAACAATCAGGTAATAAATAACAAATTCTTCACTTTTGGACTTTAGTGCAACAGTAAATATAAAAAAAGTCTAAGATAAAAACAAACAGCTCCTCAAATTAAAATACCCGGCAGGCATGTAAACAAATAAGAAATAAAAGTGCCGCAGTGTTTGCAAAGCACATCTATACATACATATATATACATTTATACCCGAGTCCTGATCGGGAGGAAACGTCCGATTCCCATCGAAGTCTGAAACAACGTGATCGGCCTGATTTCGATCTCGTGATCCCTGTCAGACGCATCTAAACACAAAACAATTCAATGGGAAATTATAAGCGTTAATTTGAGTTATCTAAAAGCTCATATTACGCAGGACTCACTACCCAATATTAGCTTTGTTGCTCTGTAGCTCATTTTGTACAGAACAGTACGTGTTAGTTAGAAATCCCCACAGAATATCTTTATTTATTTTGAATTCCCACGTTGTGACCCTCTTAAATCCAAACATCACATCTGGTTCCTTTGGACCTACATGAGCGATATCAGTACTGAATTACATCGTGGGCCTGAATCTGAAGCGTTTCCCATGTGGACATGATCAATATTAGAATTACAGCCCAGCAAACTCTTTCAGGGACACATTGTGGGACTCATTTACTCATTAAGCACTTTGTTAAGTATTTTCCTTTAATGGCGCCTTCGTCTTCTGCTCACTGCACATCAGAGGGGAATATTGTAGTTTTACTTCACTGCATTTATTTCAGATCTTTATTAATAGTTACTCAGGTGTTAATAGTTTTGTTATAATTTAAACTGCCCAACAGTTTTCACAGCTGAAATGATCAGTTTTTGAAACGATCAGCTGTTTGATAGTTTCATGGTTAAACTTCTCACATGTGAGAATTTGCTGCTTTTTCCTTTATTGATTTACATTTATTTTACTGGTTTTAAGGTTTTGTGAAATTGCTGCTTTGGGCTCCAGGTGACATTTCTTAGTGTTTTCAGAATTTTTACAAACCAAACAACTTTAAATCTTTAAAGAAATATTTGCTGTTTGCAGCTGATACAAAACAGTTCAAAATGAGCTCCACCTTAAAAACTACAACAGCAAAATCCTGAAAAATAACACCAATAATATATGAACATATAATAATATAACAGTCACAGGAGATAGTTCACAGTGTGGTTTTAGTACTTTTACTTCAGTAAAGTATCTGAAAACTTCCTCCACCGCTAAAATAAATCAACTTAAATCTTCTGACCTTCACATCTTTATTCACTTCTCACAGTGGGATGTTTAAAATTTCTTGCTTGGCGCATGCTCAGTCTCGTTTAAATGTCAGCCAATCCTGTACGAGAGACAGCGCAGCCTCATTTGCATACAGCTCGTTTAACCGTTGAGCCTGAGCTCCCCGAGTTCACTCGCTGATTTTTGCTCCCGAAGCTGAAGATGCCTGATCCCGTGAAAGCACCGAAGAAGGGCTCCAAGAAAGCCGTTTCTAAGAGCGTGTCCAAGAGCGGCAAGAAGAAGAGGAAGACCAGGAAGGAGAGCTACGCCATCTACGTGTACAAGGTCCTGAAGCAGGTCCACCCCGACACCGGCATCTCGTCCAAGGCCATGCTGATCATGAACTCCTTTGTGAGCGACATCTTTGAGCGCATCGCCGGTGAGTCCTCCCGTCTGGCTCACTACAACAAGCGCTCCACCATCACCTCCAGGGAGATCCAGACCGCCGTCCGCCTGCTGCTGCCCGGTGAGCTGGCCAAGCACGCCGTGTCTGAAGGCACCAAGGCCGTCACCAAGTACACCAGCTCCAAGTAAACCC
>JALXJV020000021.1:2694661-2831844 GCA_024633595.2 Lepomis macrochirus
AGGCTCAGTGAGTTAGAAGTCCGGTGTTTCGGTTTAACAAGTGGCCCTGTTAACTGGTGGCCGTCAGCCGGATGCGTCTGTGGTTGTCATGGATACGGCAGCTGTTGAAAACAGGAAGAGAATACGTAGGTGTCCCCGCGATGCCTCTGTCTGTAGTTCTTCATTAAAAAGTCAGAACAGTCGTCGTTGGAGTCGTGTGTGTGTAAACCTGTCACGTACCGCTTTGTCACGCTTTGAACGTTGCTTGTTGTTACGGAAAATGTTGAAAACAGGAAGAGCCAACTTGCTTTTCCTGTGAATGTCAAACATTAACTCTAATAAATGTTCTAAATACACATATTTGTCTTTGGAGTCTGTGTCAGTGAACACGTGTCATGTAGAAAAACGATTCTGCCTTTTAAAACAAATAAAATAAATATTTTTATCACGGGATTCGAACTCAGATTAATGTGGGAAAATTAATAAAAGTCGGATCGATACGCCACTGACCTACGTTGGCATCACCTCTTAGACCTTCGTCGGCGTGGCATAAAACAACGGATGCGATCCCATCAGCTCTAAATTCATTATCAGGTCACAAAGTAACAGAGGACTCTTATGCTAATTTCAGTCCCTCTCAAGTCGATCATCTTGTTGATAGTGCTGCAGGCTCGCTGCGAACAACACTTGACTCTGTAGCCCCTCTACAAAAGAAAATACTAAAACAAAGACGGTTAGCTCCATGGTATAATACTGAAACTCGCAAATTAAAGCAAATATCACAGAAACTCGAGAGGAATTGGCGTTCCACCAAACTGGAAAATTCTCGTTTAATTTGGCAAGATAGTCTTAAAACTTATAGGAAGGCCCTCCGTAATGCCAAAGCAGCGTACTACTCGTCATTAATAGAGGAAAATAGGAACAACCCCAGGTTTCTTTTCAGCACTGTAGCCAGGCTGACAGAAAGTCACAGCTCTATTGAGCAAAGTATTCCCATAGCTCTCAGTAGTTACGACTTCATGAGCTTCTTTAATGATAAAATTCTAGCTATTAGAAACAAAATCCACCAAGACCTGCCCTCAACTGGCACCGACTTAAGTCTATACTCAGGAACCTTAGACACAGCTGTAAAACCAGATATGTTTAGACTGCTTTGCTTCCCTCAGTCTTTATCAACTAACTTCTTCATCTAAACCATCTACCTGCCTCTTAGACCCCATCCCGACTAGCTCCCTAAAAGATCTCCTCACCACCTGCTCGCTCCGGCCCGAGGTCGCTCAGCTCTCCTGGTGAAAAAGCATTATTCACCCGCGGCTCGCCAACAGCAGCAAATCAGCTGATCACCGCTGAACAGCTGCCCCACAACCTTCAAATCCGCCCGGCTTCATACCCCTGCTGAAATATAATGACATGGACGAAAATTAAAGACATTTACTCTCATTTTAGAATACTTAGTGTGTTTTGATCAATTTTGCTGTGTGTTCCTGAACACGTAACCTTCACCAAGTTTCCGTAGTGTAATGGTTATCACGTTCGCCTCACACGCGAAAGGTCCCCGGTTCGAAACCGGGCGGAAACATTATTGACTTTTTGCCTCCAACCCAAGACAGATCCACACAGAAGCGCTGATCTTTCTCCACCGAACAGGACAAACGGCGCCACCTTGTGGTCTAAACTGCAGTTAACTGAAGGCACTCTTCAGCAGTGAAACTCTGAAAACACATGCTGTGTCAAGGCCCTCTGAAACGTTCCTTGCTCTATAGCGGACAGTATCTCGGCCTGTTACGTGGTAAAGCAGGTTCGATCCCCCGACGGGGAGAAAATGTTCTCAACTGAACAAGAAGTCTCAGTTATCTTACCCCATGTGGAAAGTGACTTTCCCCTTTTTTTTTTAAAATCAAAATACAAATTAGTCAACTAGGCTATTTGTTTTACTTGTTGCACAAAGCATGGTCTTATTTAAGCTACAATATTTATCTATGCAGTTAGCTATCAATAAAGTGTTCACACCAGAATCTAAGGGCACTAAAGCTGGAAGGGTTTTTGCAAGTGTCCCTTTTGTTGAAGATCCTGTAGTTATTGTAGGAGTCCTTTATGATAAATAAACTTCATAAAACAGTCAAAAAATGACATTTAAAAGCTTTGAATGTGAGTTTTGATATAAAAACGAAGACATTCAGAGCAGCCCTCTGATTACAGCTACCATATCATATTTTGTTTAAGATCAGTATTCATTACTTAGAATTCACATCTGCTGCCGTGGATATTTTCCACTAAATTCTATAGATTATATTATAAATTAAAAACACTGATACTTAGCATAGAGAGGAAGTGTTAAAGACACAAAAGTGGAAAATGAAGCTCTTAGTTGAAGCAGTGGGGGCCCTG
Organism: Lepomis macrochirus; assembly: GCA_024633595.2. Classification (NCBI taxonomy): domain Eukaryota; kingdom Metazoa; phylum Chordata; class Actinopteri; order Centrarchiformes; family Centrarchidae; genus Lepomis; species Lepomis macrochirus. Next base: position 2,697,029 of record JALXJV020000021.1, read on the forward strand.
AAAAGGGCCTTTGTGTCTCCGGGTGTAAGTTGGGGTTTACTTGGAGCTGGTGTACTTGGTGACGGCCTTGGTGCCTTCAGACACGGCGTGCTTGGCCAGCTCACCGGGCAGCAGCAGGCGGACGGCGGTCTGGATCTCCCTGGAGGTGATGGTGGAGCGCTTGTTGTAGTGAGCCAGACGGGAGGACTCACCGGCGATGCGCTCAAAGATGTCGCTCACAAAGGAGTTCATGATCAGCATGGCCTTGGACGAGATGCCGGTGTCGGGGTGGACCTGCTTCAGGACCTTGTACACGTAGATGGCGTAGCTCTCCTTCCTGGTCTTCCTCTTCTTCTTGCCGCTCTTGGACACGCTCTTAGAAACGGCTTTCTTTGAGCCCTTCTTCGGTGCTTTCACGGGATCAGGCATCTTCAGCTTCGGGAGCAGAAATCAGCGAGTGAACTCGGGGAGCTCAGGCTCAACGGTTAAACGAGCTGTATGCAAATGAGCCTGCGCTGTCTCTCGTACAGGATTGGCTGACATTTAAACGAGACTGAGCATGCGCCAAGCAAGAAATTTTAAACATCCCACTGTGAGAAGTGAATAAAGATGTGAAGGTCAGAAGATTTAAGTTGATTTATTTTAGCGGTGGAGGAAGTTTTCAGATACTTTACTGAAGTAAAAGCACTAAAACCACACTGTGAACTATCTCCTGTCACTGTTATATTATTATATGTTCATATATCATTGGTGTTATTTTTCAGGATTTTGCTGTTGTAGTTTTTAAGGTGGAGCTCATTTTGAACTGTTTTGTATCAGCTGCAAACAGCAAATATTTCTTTAAAGATCAACCTGGTTGTTTGGTTTGTAAAAATTCTGAAAACAGTAAGAAATGTCACCTGGAGCCCAAAGCAGCAATTTCACAAAACCTTAAAACCAGTAAAATAAATGTAAATCAATAAAGGAAAAAGCAGCAAATTCTCACATGTGAGAAGTTTAACCATGAAACTATCAAACAGCTGATCGTTTCAAAAACTGATCATTTCAGCTGTGAAAACTGTTGGGCAGTTTAAATTATAACAAAACTATTAACACCTGAGTAACTATTAATAAAGATCTGAAATAAATGCAGTGAAGTAAAACTACAATATTCCCCTCTGATGTGCAGTGAGCAGAAGACGAAGGCGCCATTAAAGGAAAATACTTAACAAAGTGCTTAATGAGTAAATGAGTCCCACAATGTGTCCCTGAAAGAGTTTGCTGGGCTGTAATTCTAATATTGATCATGTCCACATGGGAAACGCTTCAGATTCAGGCCCACGATGTAATTCAGTACTGATACGTTCATGTAGGTCCAAAGGAACCAGATGTGATGTTTGGATTTAAGAGGGTCACAACGTGGGAATTCAAAATAAATAAAGATATTCTGTGGGGATTTCTAACTAACACGTACTGTTCTGTACAAAATGAGCTACAGAGCAACAAAGCTAATATTGGGTAGTGAGTCCTGCGTAATATGAGCTTTTAGATAACTCAAATTAACGTTTATAATTTCCCATTGAATTGTTTTGTGTTTAGATGCGTCTGACAGGGATCACGAGATCGGAAATCAGGCCGATCACGTTGTTTCAGACTCGATGGGAATCGGACGTTTCCTCCCGATCAGGACTCGGGTATAAATGTATATATATGTATGTATAGATGTGCTTTGCAAACACTGCGGCACTTTTATTTCTGTATTTGTTTACATGCCTGCCGGGTATTTTAATTTGAGGAGCTGTTTGTTTTTATCTTAGACTTTTTTTATATTTACTGTTGCACTAAAGTCCAAAAGTGAAGAATTTGTTATTTATTACCTGATTGTTGAAGCTTCCTCACAGAAGTGCTGTTTGTTAACTGAGCTGTTGGATGTTAAAATAAGGTGAATTAAATAAAAAATAAGGAAAATCCTGGATCTGTTTTTTTCGCTCTTCTTTATTCTTTTATTATAGAAGTATCGGATCAGGACTCGGTATCAGTAGATACTCAAATCAAATGACTCGAGGGCAAACAAACCTGATCAGGACGTCCCCAACGTGTGATTGACAGTAAAAGGAGGACAGATTCTGATTATACAGCGGCTGCCTTATTAATGATACTGGATCAGGTACTTTACTATGGATTGTGAAAAATATTTAATATCCAACTGTGATAATTAGATTAAGTGGTTATAAAGTGACGTTATCTGCACAGTGTTCTTGAACAGCACATTGAATCAATGTTAAATTCATCCCATTTGTGGCGATCTGCTCTGCTGTCTGACGCACAGATGAAGGTCAGTTTCACTTTAACAAGAAGTTCAGCTCAGTTCTTTGTTCTGTCCAACCTTTGGTCTGTTAGTCAACATGATCTTTCTTCCTTTCTGTGGTTTGTATTTGTTTTTTGTGGGAATCCTGTTTGTCCTGAAGGGATTGACTCACGTTTTCTTTTCCTAAAACCTCCAGTATAGCTTTCTCAAACCCTGGGTAGTAAACACATGTTATAACATTTAATTTAAGTTCTAACCTTCCTGGGATCCTGTAGAAAAGAACCAACTAAAGCCAAACACATTTGAGCAGCTGTGACCAACATGTTCTAGTTTAACATGTGATATGAGGATCAGCTCTTGAGATGAAGTGTGCGGCCCTGAAAAGGGCCTTTGTGTTGGGGTCTCAGCGGGTCTGGATCAGGTTTAACCTCCGAAGCCGTAGAGGGTGCGGCCCTGCCTCTTGAGAGCGTAGACCACGTCCATGGCGGTGACGGTCTTCCTCTTGGCGTGCTCGGTGTAGGTGACGGCGTCGCGGATGACGTTCTCCAGGAAGACCTTGAGGACCCCGCGGGTCTCCTCGTAGATCAGACCGGAGATCCGCTTGACTCCGCCGCGGCGAGCCAGACGGCGGATGGCGGGTTTGGTGATCCCCTGGATGTTATCACGGAGCACTTTACGGTGACGCTTAGCGCCTCCTTTACCGAGCCCCTTTCCTCCTTTGCCTCTTCCGCTCATGTTTCCGGTTTCTGTTTAGAACAAACTGATGAACCTGAAGGGCGACACGCGCTTTTTACATCTGATCTGCGGACGTAAAAGAGGACGGAATGCGCGAGTTTCGCTGGGCGGAGCCAAACGCAGCTGTCTTGAAGCCCTCCCTCCCTGGAGCGTCAAACGTTTGACAGACTGGAGTGTCGACTGACCCAACAACGGCAGATGCACACTGATCTTAATGCAAAGTATAATACAGCAGCTGTAATCAGAGGGCTGCTCTGAATATTGGTACACTTTTTTGAATGGAGCTTTGTCATGACATTTTTTTTATTAAATGTATTTATAATAAAGGAATCATACAATAACTACAGGATCCTCAACAAAATGGACACCTACAACAACCCTTCCAGCTTCAGTGCCCTTAGATTCTGTTGTCAGAAGAGGATGAAGGGTCGATGTTGCTGACCTCACACATTACAGAGGTTCATATTGTGAATTAATTTTGTCATTAATCAGATCTGATACTTCCTTATCCAGTAAAAACTCAATGTCAGATAATGACAGAATCAGATCCTGAGGCTCGACTTCTACCATGTTGTAAAAGAAATGTTTCTCCCCGTCGGGGAATCGAACCCCGGTCTTCCGCGTGACAGGCGGAGATACTGTCCACTATACTAACGAGGAAAGCCCGTCTCATGGGTCCTCAGCACAGAATATGTTTTCGCCGTTTCACCGCTGAAAAGTGCCTTAAGTGGTTAGTAGTCAGCTGCAGTTTACACCAAAAGGTGGCGCTGTCTGTTCTTGGTGGAGAAATATCGAGTCATTTTAAAGAAGTTCAGTGTGAAGCTGTTTTGGATCAGAAGCCAAAAGCAATCTGTGTTTCCGCCCGGTCTCGAACCGGGGACCTTTCGCGTGTTAGGCGAACGTGATAACCACTACACTACGGAAACCCTGTCGAAATAGGTGCGTTCAGGAACACACAGGGAATTGGTCTTTTCACACTCTTGCTCCTGTGTGATGAACTTACCCCTGGTACAGTGACTGTCAGCTCCCCGTGTACGGAGTTAACCTGCCTGCTGGTCATAATATTTACCACATGTCAGCTACTTTGTCTGTTTGTATTTTAATTTAAACAGAGTTCCAGTTTTTTGGTTAATAAAGGTTTAGATTTTAATAAAACTGTATTGAAGTCATATGTTGTCTGTGGCGCCGGGTGTGTGTGTGTGTGTGTGTGTGGGGGGGGGGTTACAGACAGACGGCGAACTATTAATCATGTTTTACAAAGACATAACATGTTTCCGCCCGGTTTCGAACCGGGGACCTTTCGCGTGTGAGGCGAACGTGATAACCACTACACTACGGAAACTGCTGTAGCTCACTACCCTCCACATTCCAGTCATTGTCTATGTCTATTTTTGGCCACAAACAGGACTTTGATGACGCTGTTAGTCCGCTGATTCTATTCATGTGTCAAAACTATGAAAACAAGCCAATGATAGAATTCAGAGTCCACTGACACACGATGAAAGATTAATTACACTAAAGGTTCGACTTCAGTAACAATATTTAAAATAGTCATTTTGATAAGATTTATTAACAATACACGGTAAGTGATCTGGAGTCCAACATTTATAAATAACAGCATACCTTTATACTTGTTTTATTTTATGAATCATAGAGCCATTAAACCCTCAGTCCGTCCTACAGGCACAGAACCCAAAATGAAACCAAGAAAGGTCAAATAAAGACAATGTTTCCACTCAAAGCTGAACTGAAACAAATCACAAGTGTTTCCTGCTGATTTAATGTATCATGGGCATCTGTCTCTGTTTATGTATTAATTATTCTTAATTAACCTACATTCAAAGCTGTTTTATCGTCAGTACCTACATAAAGGTGAAACGAAAAACAAAAGAAAGGAGCTAAATCCAGCTCACATGAGGCTGTTACATGTTTCTGATATTAACTAATAATAATATTTGTGTTTATTTTAGGATCATTTTTTATTCTTGTGGCTCATAAATGGCAGCCAAACAGTGATAGGCCACACCGTTACTATGAGTTACTATGAGTTTGTTACTTTTGCGTTGCCAAAATGCTGGATGGTATTTGTACTTTCTGATGCACAAATCGAAGAAGAGACGAGCCTGAGCTGTGTCAGGTGAGGGATTCCCCACAAGGTAAACGTAAACATCACCGCAGTCGAGCGGCGGCAGGGACCTTTTTAAAGATCCGCTGTAACGTGGATCAGAAGGCCCAACACTTGCATTTTGTGTTCATATCTTTCTCTTTCTTAAGTTGAGAGGTGATCCAAATAAATTAAACTGCTTTTGCAGCGTCTCTGAGGGGGAGTCGCAGCGTGAGCCGTCTGTTGTTTTGCCCTCCAGGTACCACGGATGTCACGTGACTGAAAACTGCTCAGTGGCAAGTGATGTGAAATGCAATCGGTCCATTAGCAGAGAAGCCAATAAAACCACGTGCAGACGTTCATAATGTGTCAGGAGAAGTCAGATGTGCTCATGTCAGTGCGATAGTGCAAATGATGCTTACGTGTGTGCATTCTGAATTAATCCCTCTACAGAAATACATATTCTACAGGTAAGACGATGACTAACTGGATTACTGGGTGTCCTGTCAATAAGTTTACCGATGGTTGGTCACCACAGCAAAAAAATTACAACTGATGATGCAGGAACTGTCAGTTAACAAAGTTAAATTTCATTTATTCAAAAACCAAACCCTAAAGACTCAAAAAGCACTGGATTACACTTTAACACTGTTGGCAAACTTTTCTGAATTTGTACAGCAATTACTGTGTAACCTTGAAGGAATGCTGTTGTCCAAGTCAAAATATTAAGCTGTTAATGTCGACATCCTGTAAATTTCCTAAGTTTGTAATTCAAGGATCTTGTTTGATGACCACGATTCAAATACAATACAGTATTTGAATTCAGTGTAACACTATAGATGTCAATAATACACTTATTTTCACTCCTTGTGAAAGTACAACATTTAAATAACATACAGATGCACAATGTCTTTCAGGACTGGCAGCCCTGCACCATGTGGTGTGTTAAATACAACACACCTGCGATTCACCAGGTTTCACCTACGTGGAAAACCCCTGAAACGCCCATTTTAGAAACGAGCCACACTGATTCGTTGCCGGCCGGCACGACAATTAAACCTCCTCCCGGTAAAATTCAGTGTATCTGAAGGAGAGAGGGGGAGAGGAGCAGTGACTGAAGCGGCCGGAGCGAAACGCTCGTTTTTTGTCAGAAAGAAAAGATCAGAAAAGTAAGGTAGTAAATCCTTTGCCTGTCGTTCTTCGTCTGTCGTTTGCCCATCCTGTTCACTTCACTGCACCTTCGGATCACCTTTAAACATTCGCAGTGCAAAATTGTTTGTGGAAGCCGGTAAATCATTCACCACCCTGCGGCACAAACCCAGACTGGACTCGATCAAACTCGTTTCCCTGTACTGTGACGTTTTGTTTTGTCTGTGACTGAGAAACTGAACCAGCTTCTTTTTTTTTTTTTGCTTTGGCACTGGACTGAATTTATTTTTGTGTTTTGGAAATGAGCTGCCACTAATTTGAGTTTTTGAGATTGTTTGGTTTAAGTGTGCAGAAAACACGTAGTGGAATTTTCAGTTGGATCTTGCTTCAGTTTGTGACTGTGTTTGTGAGAAATCTTAAATACACCAATATTTTGTTTTGTGCTAAGCTTTTGAGTTTGTGGTGTTTCTTTCTTTCATGGTCATTCAGTGGGCGGGTGATCGTTCTTTTCAAATATATCCTTCGTGACTTTTGATTTAAAAACAGTTGACCAGTATCTTACTGCCAGGGGGGAGACCTGGCTGGCATCCCAAAGGGTAATAATTAACACTCAAACTGTCACAATGTGCAATAACATTCACATTTACTCATTTAGCAGACGCTTTCATCCAAAGCGACTTACATTTGAGGAACAACATACAAGCATCAACAGAGCATCGAATACAGATCTACACCTGACAATAAATACTAGTAAGAGCTCATAGTACAAATCACATCATTGGGTAAATACCAAGGGAAGGAAGAGTTAACAAAAAGTGCAATCAGAACAAAAAAAGTGCAGTCAATACAAGATAATGAAGAAGAAGAGCACAGGAAGTGCGTGTTAGAGGTTAGAGGTGTTATCAGAGGAAGTGTTCTCGGAAGAGTTTTCAGGAGCTTCAGCAGGACGCCGCTGCTCTGATGGCGTGCGGCAGCTCGTTCCACCATCGTGGTGTCACAGATGAGAATAGCCAGGACTGGGATCGCTTTGTGTGAAGGGCTGGCAGAGCCAGGCGGCGTTCGTTGGAGGAGCGTAGCGGCCGAGAAGGAACGTAGGTTTGTATTATGGAGTTTAGGTAGATGGTGCAGACCCGGTGGTCACTCTGTATGCAGCATTAGTGACTTGGATCTGATTCTGGAGGCCCCGGGGAGCCAGTGAAGGTCACTGAGTGATGGAGGGACATGAGTCCTTTTGGGCTGATGGTAACTTGTATTTTGTTATTGGGCTGCATCTTTCTGTGCCTGTTTTGTGTACTGTTACATTTGTGCGGGTGGTTGGCAGGTTATTGTCTTGGGTGGAGTTTGTTAAAGAGAAATGTTAATAGAAGAAAGTTTTTGTTTGCTGTTTACAGTTGTCAGGATACAGATGCAGTGTGTTTGCATCCACAGCCAGAGGAAACATAAAGTGAAAGTCACTCTTTAAATTGCGTTATTCAACGGCCACAGAAACGTGTTATTTAAACAACATTTTTCCAGTTATTAAGCAGACAGCTGGTCGTGATGCCAAGCATTTTTCTGGCCACCATAATCTACATGAGCTGCTGTCTTTGGGCTTCAGTTATGAATGCATGTAAATGATTATTTGTGAGTTAGAGGTTTTATTGTATTTTTCCACAACATTTGGACTTTTTAAGCTGCATCATCAGGCCCATTTTTGTTCCACATGCCAGTTGTATTGTTCCTTTCTAGAGCTTTTAACGCCCTAGGTTTGTTTATTTTCCCATGTGCACCAGTTACTGTGAGGAACTAGGCTGACATTTACCTCAGTTAATCGCTGGATCCCTACTCGGGAACACAAAATACTTCAGCGGACTGCTCTGCAAAGTATTGTAAAACAGCATATGTGTATTAGGGGTGGGAATCTCTGGGCACCTCATGATTCGATTCGATTACGATTCAGAGGGCTGCGATTTGATTATAAAACGATTATCGATGCATCTTGATGCATCATATTGTTTTTTATACAGGATCCCTGGATAATTACTAAGCATTTAATTTTGAAAAAATAAATATGCCTACCTAATACCTAATTTACTTCATTAACCTCAGCTCCATGGTCCCTCATTTCATTAACAACCAGCTGTCAGACTCCTGAAAACTGAAATATAATTATCAGGATGTGCAGTCTGTGTACAGTACAGAGCTGCACACCTGTTTAGTCTCAGCTTATGCCTGATGTTCTCAGCCCTCAGCTAGCAGGTTAGTTAGTAATGACATACAGCTAATATTTAATATTACTTTGTTACTAATTTAGCTAATGTTACATAAATAAATAAATCTTTTTAGCACCTTTCACGGGACCAAAGGATGCTTTACACATAGTTACAGAACAACAAAAAGTCATTCAGGACTGAATGCTGGGTAAAGAGCTGGGTTTTAGTAGATTTGTCCAGACAGGGAGCGTTGACGTTGGGAGCTGTGACGCTGAGGGCTCTGTCCCCAAAAGTCCGGAGTCTGATGGGGGACACAGAGTGAGCCCTTGTACAGGGAGATGTTAGCTCGCGCTAACAGCCTTCACTTTTTCAGCCGAAACTACGACTTTTATTAATAGACACACAGCGACCTGCGCTGCACGTTTACTACCAGACTGAAACTTACTGCTGATATATTTCACCGTCACGTTCTGCCGTAATTAAAATAATTACTTGCACATTGATATTAATTCCACAGTGGTGACAAATACAGGGAGAAAAGTATATATAGTAAATATAGAGAGGACATGACACCTTGTGAACCACTTACAAATCATTTGTAGTCTAATATTACAGGAAGTTTAATATTAACAACACCAGAACACTATGTAAATGATTTAATTTAATATGGGTGTTTTTCAGGTCTGTTTACAAATGACTGAACACCAAACTGCTAATGCTAACATTTCAAGGCACACAGGGTCAGCCAGGCCTAAAGGTTCTTAATGACAAATCTCCCGCCGACATAGAACATGATGATAAATGATGATACTCATGATATAGTCTTAATAAATAAGCACATGTATGCTTTTTTCAAATAATCCAACTTAATGCAGTGTGATTCGTGTTTCGGCTGCAGTAAAACATGTGTATGTTGTGTTGAAATGTGTATTTTTTTTAACCCTATTTACCAGCGTTTTTGCAAATGGGAAGAACTCCAACTGTCGCGCCGATGTTTTTATCAAGCTGCATGATGCAGCTCTAAAATGTCAGTCATCTTTATGTTTTCATAGCATAGAACATGTAGATATGGTGAAAGTACTAGTTCGGCTGTACTAGATATTTGATATATTCAGTAGATATACCTTTTGTTACGTCCTCACGTGGCTCAAGCCCAGAGGTGGAGCGAGGAGTAACAAATATAAATGAAAACCAGGTCTAAAGAAACAGGAAACAGATTATGTGCAAACAAATAGATATTTATTAACAAACATATCTTACAGAGAAACAGACAAAGAACTAGACTACTTAACAAAAGGTGGTGATACGGCTTTTAACCAAAACACAAAACCTCACAACTTAAATTAACACATTTAACACGCTCCCTCTTCCAAGGGAGTATGCGAGCCCACCGCTCCGCTAGTCCCAAGCACACAGCTCCTAGCAGCTCCACTCCTGCTGCACCCAAGCACACAGCTCCACACGCAGCTCCACTCCTGCTGCACCCAAGCACACAGCTCCACACGCAGCTCCACTTCTGCTGCACCAAGCACACAGCTCCACACGCAGCTCCACTTCTGCTGCACCAAGCACACAGCTCCACACGCAGCTCCACTTCTGCTGCACCAAGCACCGCCATCTGACCCTATATATACTATATTTCATGCAATTGGAAGTTGCAAATGATGTACTGAGTGCACACTGGGGGGTTTAAGAGGATTGGAATCACATTTGAGGAATAACATTTTAAATATGTAAATATGTATTTGACCCCATAATGACTCTATCCATATGGGTATAGTCATATAGCATGCATGTTGCTAAGAAATTGCCTAATTTCTGTCAGTGACCTCTGGTAACCCCTCTGCTACTTGTTTAGGTAGAGTCAGTACCTAAAATGCAGGAGCATGCATCTAAAATGACTAACATCACTGTAAAGCTGAGGCTGATTCAAACATGGTTTCTGCAATATAACAGTGAAATTTTAACATTTGCTTTCTTTGACATACACATTAGAGTGTTTCTCCACAGTAATGGGTCAGTTCTCGTAAGAGAAACCATGTCTGATTAATCAGAAGTAAATCTAGTGGTTGATCATCAACTAACCCAACAAGGCTTAAGCACACATCAACTTAAATGTCCTATTTTCCCACTGCAGCTTAAATTCCCTACTTGATCTGACCTCCAGAAACATCTCTATGCCAGAAGTGAACTTGGCAGCACCACAGTAAGTTAGCTATAAAGTCAGTATATTACACACATCTTGACAAACAACTAAACAAAAACAAAGAAAAAATATCTGTATAAACAACTATTATTATAAACAAATCAAAATGTTCTTACACTTCTCACGTTGCCTCTGATCAGGTCAACAAAAGGTAGCCACTTCCTGGTTCTTGGCCAGGATCGAGCCCTCATGTGGGTGGCACCTCAGTCCTGTCAATGATAAGTTAACATGCAAGACAGTAATAACAAGTCACAAACACTACATCTAGCTGGAACCGGTCTGCACAGAGTCTGCATGATGGGGTGGGGGTGTAAACAAACATTCGCTGCTACTGGTGACTGTAAACGCCAATCAATGTCTCTTGCTTTGGGTTTTTACTGTATATAAAAAACATATATGTAGACAAATAACACTACGTCTTCTGTTTCATGGAAACTTCCATCAAGTAATCCCTATGAGTAATCCCTGATTTTACAAAATGTACCTGTTATCTGATTATGTCTATTTTTAATGGTAACATAGGCTACAGCTTAAGAAAACACTCAAACACACACACACCTGTATGGACAAATGGTAAGGATGTGTGGCAGGATGTCCTGACATACAAACTTAATTGCACACCTGCCCGCACGTACCTCATGCATGACTGTTATGTGCATTTTGCGCGTACATTGCCAGAAGCATAAAAAAATAGTACAGTCAGTCCCCAACCCTACTTCATAAAAAATAAAACTTAAAATTCTCCATGTGTCTTCTACACAAACAATGCCCCTTCTAACTCAAATGGCTTAATCATTGGGTTAAACTGATAATCTGCAGAACTACAACATAATTGTATCCAATAAAAAGTTGGAAAATCAACAGGAATATTAAGACTATCGGAGGGGCGACCTGCGTCAATGAGTGAAGAAACAGTGTCATCCAAGGTGAGGTTTAGTTTGTTGGGTTATGTTTCCACAGAATGAGATGCTGTGAACAAGTAAATGATTTTCTCATCCTCCTGTAGAATATTCACCTCTCACTCAAGTTGCTTCTTTAGTTCTGACTGGCACAAAGTCCTTATCAAGGAAATGGATATGACTTGGTTAGTTGTGCTCCTGGCTGTTGACAGTTATTATGGTCATTAGAGCCTCCTCCCACACAGTCACGCCTCTTTTTGCTATGATATATAAATCACACACTTTTACAGGTTAGACATTTCAACTGTGTAAATTGCCAGTGTGAGAATGAAGATTGTGGCTGTGATTTCCGTGCTGTTGCTGCTGGTCTGCAAGACTAAGGCAGGAAATGAACTTTCTGCACAGCCTTGTCTGCAAGACATACACGCTGTTCTGAGAGAGTTGACCGCCTCGTTGGCGAAGCAGACGGTGGAAATTAGATTCTTGAAAAAAGAAAATGAAGGTACAGTATTATGTCAGGATATGAGCAGTTCATCCTTTGGATATGGCATCTATGCCGATTAATCTCTAATGACTGTAATTGAATAATGAGTAACACCATTTGGATCCATTCTCTAAGAACCACTGTTGTTTTAAAAGGGTAACAATTTCGTGTCATAGAAGTTCATACATATCCAAAAGGATAAAAATGAAACTAAGTATTTTCTTCCACAGATATATTGGAGCAATTTTCAAAGAAATTAGTGATGCAGTGAAGTCAGACTCTCAGTTATTTATCCTCTTTGTCAGCACAAGCAGCAAAGCTTGAAGAACTGGGGAAGCAGAAGACTGAGGCTGACAAGCTGAAGCAACAGCTGCAAGGTATTGTCTGGAAACCCTCATGGATCTGATCAATTCTGTAGAAAATGTAAAAAGAATATATATTATGACACCTGTTAAATTGTGAGGCATAAAGTAAGCATGTGCTCTGGAGAAATGTAGGTACCAAGTAAAGTTTTTTCTAGTTTGCAGGATTTGAGATATTGATGTTTTCATGCCCACTCCCATAGACAGCCATTTAAGACAATAGTCATAAAGTGTTTGATAATTAAACATTGTGCAATATATCACCACATTTTAATACATGCAACAATCTGCTAATTATGCTAACATAAGAACTGGAACCATGTTTTTGACTGTTAGATTAGAGAAAGTGTGGTTGTTAACTAAAGATAATCATTTCTGCTTTCTCAGTAAAACTGCTAAACAGTGTTACTATGTGAGATAACGAGACAAGTAGCTTGCAATTCCAAAAATAAAAATGTTTGCAACCACTGCAGTTTTTGGCTTCTGTAACATTTAATGCTTTTAAACGTCAAACTTGCTTTTATATTTATTTATAAAAAAATCTACTGAAAGCGGTGAATAGTAGAAACATAGAAATGGTCACATGGGTGTATCCACAGACAGTTTAATGTACGTACATTTCTCTCTCTCAGTCAGACAGGTGGCTTTCTCAGCCTCTCTGTTGGAAAGCGGCGCCGCCACTACCGGACCATTTACTGGATTCACTACCATGATCTTTAAAAATGTCGTCACAAACATTGGGAATGCCTACAACCCAAACACAGGTACCTGAACTCTGAAGTCTTAATAACAAATTTCACTTGATATTGTCAGTCTGATTGACAGTTGATTTTCCATTTAAAATAACAAATAAAATGTCCAACAGGTATGTTCAACCCACCAGTGAAAGGAGCCTACCACTTCCAGTTTTACATAGCAGCTGAAATGTCAAGTACCCAAAGTACAGCTGCTGTGTTGGTCAAGAACTCAAAGCGCACTTTTGCCACGTACGAGCATCAGACGTCTGGTTTTGGAACTGCTGCTAATGGCATCACACTGCTTCTAGACGTCGAAGATGTTGTGTTTATGCAACTGTGGTCTAATTCTGTCGTGTATGACAATGACAATCGCCATACCACCTTCAGTGGTCACCTGCTTTTCCCTATGTGAGATGAAAACAGGTCTTCTTTCTCTTAACCTCTTTGCAGGTTTTCTTAAAATGAATAAATCTGAATCACCGTAGCAATGTATAGTCAATTTGTAATTTTCCTTTAAATAAAAGCTAGATGAGCTGTGCAACAACATTTACATAAAATGTTGAGATATTTTCCATCTGTATCTGAGGCCGGATCTGCTCACATAATGACCAATATTAACCTTCTTATTTCTTCAACTTCAAAGTGATTAATGTTTCTGATTCTCTTGTGATTTGAATTAAAGAATAAGCATAGCATCAATACTGTCTGTGGACATTTCTTTATTCTTTTGTTCCATCTTTAAATATTAACATATGGAAACCAGAAAATCCTAAAAAAAGTTTGGTCGGTTTCACCTTGAGCTGCTAATGTTACCATCAAAGCAGTGATGGTGATTCAAGGTTCGATGTGACCTTTTTATCCCAGAGGGGGAAAATTTGGTTCTATAATTATCATTATTCATTTTCAGTCTGTAGCACTACATCCTTTACTGTCTGTCTTTCTGTGTGGATCTGCACATTTCTGAAAGGGCATTTTGCATGTAGGCTACAACACCACAGTAATAAATTAGGTAACTTGTTAGGCCACTGAGGAGCTAGACTGATATTCACTGTTCTAAAAAAGAAAACATCACTGCAAGACAAACAAACTTGACTGTTCTGGTTCAGTAAGTAGTAAACTGCAGTTGTAAGATGGTGAAGCAAGAAAGAAAACTGCTCATTTTGCCAGTTCACCTGACAGTTGCCAGCGACCATAGTTAAGTGCATCCCTGGGGCCAGAGCGGGCGACATTGAGTCTTATTTGAAACTGCTGGCTAAGGATAAACGTAAAGAAAGTAAGATTGTTATTCACGTTGGCGGTTATGACTCCCGGTTACGCCAATCAGAGGTCACTAAGATTAATGTTGAGTCGGTGTGTACATACGCAAAAACAATGTCGGACACCGTAGTTTTCTCTGGACCCCTGCCCAATCTGACCAGTGATGACATGTATAGCCGCATGTCGTCATTCCGCCGCTGGTTATCGAGGTGGTGTCCAGCAAACGATGTGGGCTTTGTAGATCATTGGTAGACTTTCTGGGGAAGACCTGGTCTGATTCGGAGACGGCATCCATCCCACTTGGGAAGGAGCAGCTCTCATTTCTAGAAATCTGGCCAACTTTATTAGCGGACCAAATCCATGACAACCCAGAGTTGAGACCAGGAGGCAGAGTCGCAGTCTAACACACTTCTCTGACCTTCTAATTCAGCAGTTACCCACCCAAAACCCTACGCAGAGTTGCAGTTTAACACACTTCTCTGCTCCTCCGTTCCAGGAGTTACTTAGTGAAAACCCTATAGTGACGGTGTCTGTCCCCCGACCATTGAAATTATTTAAATCAAAGGTAAACAGAAGAGGAGCTGTGCATAAAAGCCTCATAAAAATTAAAAACACAAGAGGAATAGTGCAAATGAATAGGAGAGTAAAATGTGGACTCTTAAACATCAGATCTCTCTCTTCTAAAGGTGAACTAGTAAATGAACTAATACCAGATTATGAAATTGATTTATTCTGTCTTACTGAAACCTGGCTGGGTGATGGAGAATGTGTGAGCCTAAATAAATCCACCCCTCCCAGTCATATTAATACTCACATTCCTCGAAGCACAGGCCGAGGAGGTGGAGTTGCAGCTATCTTTGGCTCCAGCCTAGTAATCAGCTCTAAACCTAAACTAAATTATAACTCATTTGAAAGCCTTGTTCTGAGTCTTTCACACCCAAGCTGGAAATCACTGCAACCAATTCTATTTGTTATAGTGTACCGAGCACCTGGTCCGTACTCTTATCAGAATTTGCAGAGTTTTTGTCAACTTTAGTCCTTAAAACAGACAGTTATTATTGTAGAGGATTTTAATATTCATGTGGATGTTGAGAATGACAGCATGCATACCAAAGTTAGTCATGGAGTTCCACAGGGATCTGTGCTCGGACCAATCCTCTTCACTTTATATATGCTTCCTTTAGGCAATATTATCAGGAAACACTCCATAAACTTTCATTGTTATGCAGATGATACTCAGTTATATCTATCGATCAAGCCAGATGAAACCCATCAGTTAGCTAAGCTTCAAATGTGTCTTCAGGGTGTTAAAACCTGGATGACCTGCAATTTTCTAATGTTAAACTCAGATAAAACTGAAGTTATTGTTCTAGGCCCTAAGCACCTCTGTGACGCATTATCTAAAGATATAGTTTCCCTGGATGGCATTGCCCTGGCCTCCAGCACCACTGTGAGAAATCTTGGAGTTATCTTTGACCAGGACATGTCGTTCAACTCTCACATTAAGCAAATTTCAAGGACCGCCTTTTTTCACCTACATGTAATATTGCAAAATCAGGAACATCCTGTCTAAAAAGATGCAGAAAAACTAGTCCATGCATTTGTTACTTCTAGACTGGATTACTGCAATTCCTTATTATCAGGCTCTTCGAAAAAGTCCATTAAGACTCTTCAGCAGATCCAGAATGCTGCAGCACGTGTTCTGACAGGAACCAGTAAAAGAGATCATATCTCTCCTGTCTTAGCTTCTCTGGCTTCCTGTAAAATCCAGACTAGAATTTAAAATCCTTCTTCTCACATACAAAGCTCTTAATGGTCAGGCACCATCTTATCTTAAAGAGCTCATAGTACCTTACTACCCCACCAGAGCACTGCGCTCCCAGAATGCAGGATTACTTGTGGTTCCTAGAGTCTCCAAAAGTAGAATGGGAGCCAGAGCGTTCAGCTATCAGGCTCCTCTCCTGTGGAACCTGGTTCCAGTTTGGGTTCGGGAGGCAGACACCGTCTTTACATTTAAGAGTAGGCTTAAGACTTTCCTTTTTGATAACGCTTATAGTTAGGGCTGGCTCGGGTGAGTCCTGAACCATCCCTTAATTATGCTGCTATAGGCTAGACTGCCGGGGGATTTCCCATGATGCACTGAGCTCCTCTCTCCTCTTCTCTCTTTCTCTCTGAGTGCAACCTCATCCCATTAATGCATGTTACTAACTCGATTTTTCTCCCTCTCCCGTGGTCGTGTGCTTCCCTCCTCCTGTCGCTTCCTGCGGGTGTTGCTGGCTCTGGAGCTGTGGAGTCTGGATCTGTGGTTGGGAGTCTCCTGCTGCCCCCGTGTTCCTGCTTGACGCCCTCTGCTATAGTTGCAACTGCTATTACTAGTCCTATTGCTATTATTACTGTTGTTAGTATTATTATCTTTAACATTACTATAAATATCTGTACCATTTTTCATTTAGTCTATAGCACCATCACCTTTACTGTCTATACCTCTATGTGTATACTGTGTAGGTTGCCTCCCTCTGCTCTCTTTCTATTGCTCTCTCTCTCTCTTGCTCTCTCTCTCTCTCTCTCCCCCTCACCCCCAACTGGTCGAGGCAGATGCCCCCCCACCCTGAGCCATGGTTCTGCTCGAGGTTTCTGCCTCTTAAAAGGAAGTTTTTCCTTGCCTGTGTCGCCTAGTGCTGCTCTTGGTGGGAATTGTTGGGCTTCTGTAAATAACACAGTACGGTCTAGACCTGCTCTTTATGAAAAGCGCTTTGAGATAACTGTTGTTGTGATTTGGCGCTATATAAATAAAATTGAATTGAATTGAATATACTATAGTTGCTCCTCCAGGTTGTGGTTAGAGCCTCTGCTGTGGACAGATGGAGATTTACTTAAAAAGCTACAACAGTTGTAGGCCCATCTCGAGCGTTCAGATCCAAGAGTCTTCACATTATAAAACAATCATTTCACAGAAGGAGAAGGAGCTCAGGCATATTATGTATAACACATTGTTAGAAATTAATTCTGTGCTATTGGAACATTTTTGGACTACTGTCCTCCTTAGAAGAAAGGTTAGCGTAGCACTTCAAGCAGATAAGCAAGTTTAGGAACCATGATATAATCTCTCATTTTAACCCAGGGGATTTATTTATTTACAGAGCATTTCTTTACAAGAGACATGCGTTTCAACTGGAAAGGTGATTTATGAAACATGAAAATTTAAAGATCAGGTTTTGGGCAGTTTTATTAACACAAGCTCAAACAATAAACCAATAAGATGTAAAGGCCCATGCGGCAGAGATGCTGCAGAGATGCTGAAGGATAAAAGCAAACTGTTATAAAGCAAAATTGCCACCAGGATGCCCTGACACCCCCCACAGGTGTGCACCACCACCTAAAGACAGCAAGCCCCACACAATCAGGCTCAGTTAAAGGTCCACACACAGCTGTCATATTCACACACCACGACATGCAGTGAAGGGAAGAGGGGCTTCCACAGTCCACCACAGTCCACCACCCTGTCAGTCTGGCAGAACACTGGAAGAAGAGGGAGAAGGGCTGAGGGAAGTCAGGCAGCCCATCAACAAGCATACTGCCCCACCCTCAGCAGAACCTAGCTAAAACATTCACAGGGCCCATCCACCTGTAACAGAGTCTCATAAAAAGAATCCACATTTAAAATCAGGCACAAAAATCAGCAGCTGATCAGGCAGACAAAACAGCGGCTATACAACCCTCAGCTAATGCAGTAAATCATCCACCAGCTCTGACTCCACCTCATTCAAGGAGCAGATGTTTAAGGCAACTCAGGGTATCAACCTCCACGGCCATCTCTGTAGTGAACTCTAGCAAAACAGGTCATGCAGTCTGCAGGGTCTACAGGGTTTTGGTGACTTAAAATGCCTGTAATAAAACCAATTTAAAAAGTGTTCACAAAAGTTAAAACAATTATGCATCATCCTCGAGGCCTACCATCCAAAATCCTGACCTGCTCCCTGACCACACTGCAACACAATGCATTAAGAGAGATCCTGAGTGCTCCGTGAACATCAGCTCTTAATGAGGTAACTGTCTCCAGGTGTGTGCCTGCTACTGGAGAGGCAGGGTGGAGTTTACCTGAGAGGGTGAAACTAGATTGTGGCATTACCAGGCCAAAAGCCTACTATCACAACAAGAAAATGGATAACCACACAGGCTAACTAAGTCAGTGATAGACAAGCTTAAATTTAAACTGCTAGCCTTGTTATCAAACTCGAACCATCGGTTAATATTTAGTTTGATCAGAGTTATTAAGCAGCTAGCTATCAACACACAAACACTTTTTACTAAAGGGGCCCGGGAACAAACTCCCCTAGACAGATGAGAAAGACTGAGCACATTGTTCAGTGTTCTGCAGAGCAGCAGCCTTTACTGCCAGGTAACAATCTGAGGGGTCATCAGTCAGATGGACACAGAGCTTTATTTGGACATTAGGCCATTAAGTCTATGAAGATTCTCACTGGACATGGTTGAAGATCTTCTTCTGGACATACTTTGGAAAACAAATTGCAACAAACACAGAACCCACCAAATGATCAGGAACGTTAACTTGATCCAGTTACCATCACATATCACACTCAGCCTCCAGGAAACAGACAGGAGGATCATGTAAACAGCTGATTTGTCTCTAATTCCTTTAAATAAATCCAATGCAATACAAAAAGAGACTTTTAAAAGCTTTAGAAACAATTATTTTCTTTTAATGCTGAAAGCCTCAAGTATCAGGCTCCACATGTGAGATGCTGTCTGTAAAGAGAGTGAAGGTGATTGGTCCTAAAAGAGGGTGACCCGGGTAGGGTGGACAGGTTGGAGCTGGGTCTACAGGTCACCATGTATTTACATTTCCTTATGCACAAAGGCAGAGCCACAGTTACAAGGTGTTGTTACCATAAATCATGATGTAAATATGTGACAGTGCCAACAGGGCCCTTCTCTGGTGCTGCAGGAAGGAGTGGTGTTCTGCTTTGTCCTGCCAGTCCAGCATTTATCTGAACACAGAGTGATGGTAGGTGATGGGTCCAGATACTATCATCAGTCCTCAAACCTGCACAGGCTCATATCACCTGTCTTGGGACTTTTATTTCACTTTTGTTTCACTTTTATTTTCCTTCACACAGGTTCAAACAGTGCAGAACTCTCATTAATGCTCACCAGGTTTCACCAAGTGGCAGCCTCCAGCTCTTCACACAACAGTCTGCCTACATAACTAATGACAACAACAGGCTGCATTAAAAATATTTAATCTACTTAACTAACATAAGAAGTACATTATACTGGGAAAAATGCAAAGGAAAATAAAAATTATTCAACTTTATAGATTTGTTTTGAAGAGTTTTGTTCTGACTCATAACAGCAGATGGTGGAAGCTGAGAGTTTTTAGCAGCTCCATAGAAAGAGAAGCTGGAGGCAGGTGAAGTTCTGCACAGCTTCAGACTCAGTGATCAGCTTCCTCTGGTCGCAGTGCAGCCTTCTCTTTGATATAAAGTCAAAAGGTCAAAAGCTTGTTGGCTGTTGGCGCCACAGAAGGACTCTTGCACAGAAGGGGGCAGAGTGCCCTCTGCTGGTGGAGCTCACACACAGCAAGAAGGCTTAAAAATATTGTATGTTACATGTGTTAAGACACTACAATATGAATTAAATAATATAAACTAAAATAAACAGGCTAACATTGATCATATAACATTAGTTAAATTGTCCTAATCTGAAGTTACAGGTCACCAATGGTCTTACAAATGTTTAATTCTCCCTAACAGCTTAACAGTTATTATTTTATTATTTATTGTTTTTATTTCAGTTAATTAAAATGTTTGTATTTTTTACACCCAGTGCTACTTTAGTTTTACTAAAAAAAACGTCATTTTAGTTTAGTTTTAGTCTAAAATCACCTTTCTAACTGCATGATACATGGGCTACTTTTATTTTGAATGCTTTGCCGGTTACTATCCCTTCCAAAAAAGGAACAGACCACATGACTTCCGTTTTTGATTTAGAACGACAAACGAATTGACTGAAGTTCACAGACTGAATTCATTATTTGTTCCAAAAGGAATAACGATAAAATTAATCGCCAAAAACGAAAAATGGGCCGTTTTAGTTGGTTATCCGTTTTTGGATTCTGAACCAAAAAAGGGTTATTTGGTTTTTCGTTTTGAAACAAAAAACGAATAAAGGGTATTTTCGTTTTTGTATTACAAACGAATTACGGATTATCCACAGATACCCTGACCCCACATTGACCGCCACACTTAGTTTTCTTTGTGTTCGAGTTTTCAAATAAACAGCTCAGGCAAACACTTGTCTTTCTGGGAGTTTTATTCAAGTTTTCTGCAGAAGGACTCACAACAACACACACATACGCTGTGTACATGTATGCTCGAATGAGTGAGGAGAGCTCAGTGAGCCTGTTAGGTCAGGGTATCTGTGGATAATCCGTAATTCGTTTGTAAAACAAAAACCAAAATACCGTTTATTCGTTTTTTGTTTCAAAACGAAAAACCAAATAACCCTTTTTTCGTTCAGAATCCAAAACGAAAACCAACTAAAACGCCCGCTTTTTCGCTTTTTGGCGATTCATTTTATCGTTATTCATTTTGGAACAAATAATGAAGAGAGTCTGTGAACTTCAGTCAATTCGTTCTCGTTCTGAACCAAAACGGAAGTCACGTGGTCTGTTCCTTTTGGAAGGGATAGTAACAGGTAAAGCCTTCAAAATAAAAGTAGCCCATGTACCGCAGTGCAAAACTAAACTAAAAGAACGTTTTTTTACTAAAACTAAAGTAGCACTGGGTGTAAAAAAAATATAAACATTTTAATTAACTGAAATAAAAACAATAACTAATAGAATAATAACTGTTAAGCTGTTAGAGAGAATTAAACATTTGTAAGACCATTGGTGACCTGTAACTTCAGATTAGGACAATTGAACTAATGTTATATGTAGCTTAGGATCGCAGTTAGCCTGTTTATTTTAGTTTATATTATTTAATTCATATTGTAGTGCCTTAACCATAGGTCTTAACACATATAACATATATTTTAAAGCCTTCTTGCTGTGTGTGAGCTCCACCAGCAGAGGGCGCTCTGCCCCCTTGAGTCCTTCTGTGGCGCCAACAGCCAACAAGCCCTTTTGAAGTGTTTATATCAAAGAGAAGGCTGCACTGCGATCAGACGAAGCTGATCACTGAGTTTGAAGGCTGTGCAGAACTTCACCTGCCTCCAGCTTCTCTTTCTATGGAGCTGCTGAAAACACTCAGCTTCCACCATCTGCTGTTATGAGTCAGAACAAAACTCTTCAAAACAAATCTGTGGAGTTCTTAACTTTTTATTTTCCTTTGCTATTTTCAACAGTGTAAACTACTGATGTTAGTTAAGTAGATAAAATATTTTTAATGCAGCCTGTAGTTTTCATGAGTTAGGCAGACTTATGTGTGAAACCAGGTGAGCATTAATAGCTCCGGGCTTTCAGATCTTTTAATGCTTTTTTGGGTTTAATACTGTTTGGTGAACCACCAGATAAAGGCCGAGCTCTGTCCTGTTTGTACTTGTGTACAAATAATAAAAGTGAAGTTGAGTCATTTAGTTTTTGTCCCTGGTCCTCATCTCAGGACCTCCCAGATTTTCCCCAGAACCTGGAGGATGTGAGCCTGTGCAGCCTATTATCACTCTGTGTTCACATAAATGCTGGACTATCAGGACAAAGCAGAACACTACTCCTTCCTCCAGCACCAGAGAAGGGCCCTGTTGGCACTGTCAGATATTTAAATCACAATTTATGATAACCACACCTTGTAATTGTGGCTGTTTTTGTAAATAAGGATGATGTCAACTTATCTCTTTAATACATATCATTCAGCAGGCTAGTATGTACAATAGCACAGTGAAGCAGAGCTCTGCAGTGCAACTCTTTCACTCACATATGCCCAGAAATGATTTACAAGCATAGTGGGTTAGTGAAGAAAACCTACTGTAAATAATGTGTAGGTTATATTATACCAAGAGTCATTTATACTATAGTTCCTCCTCCAGGTTGTGGTCAGAGCCTCTGCTGTGGACAGATGGAGATTTACTTAAAAAGCTACAACAGTTGTAGGCCCATGTCGAGCGTTCAGATCCAAGAGTCTTCACATTATAAAACAATTTCACACAAGGAGAAGGAGCTCACATTATGTATAATACATTTTTATAAGTTAATTCTGTGTTATTGGAACATTTTTAGACTGTGTTGAAAAAAAGCAAAAAGACAGCAAGTCACACACATAAAACCCACACAATAAGGCTCAGTTAAAGGTCCGCTACACAGCTGTCATATTCACACGACATGCAGTGAAGGGAAGAGGGCTCCCTCAGTCCACCATCCTGTCAGTCTGGCAGAACACTGGGAGAAGGGCTGATAGAAGTCATGCAGCCCAACAACAAGCAAACTTTGCAAAAACCTTCCCAGGGCCCATCCTCCTGTAACAGAGTCTCATAAAAAGAATCCACATTTAAAATCAGGGCACAAAAATCAGCAGTTGATCAGGCAGGCGAACAGCAGCGGCTATACAACCTTCAACTAATGCAGTAAATCATCCACCAGCTCTGACTCCACCTCATTCAAGGAGCAGATGTTTAAGGCAACTCAGGGTATCAACCTCCACGGCCATCTCTGTAGTGAACTCTAGCAAAACAGGTCATGCAGTCTGCAGGGTCTACAGGGTTTTGGTGACTTAAAATGCCTGTAATAAAACCAATTTAAAAAGTGTTCACAAAAGTTAAAACAATTATGCATCATCCTCGAGGCCTACCATCCAAAATCCTAACCTGCTCCCTGACCACACTGCAACACAATGCATTAAGAGAGATACTGAGTGCTCCGTGAACATCAGCTCTTAATGAGGTAACTGTCTCCAGGTGTGTGCCTGCTACTGGAGAGGCAGGGTGGAGTTTACCTGAGAGGGTGAAACTAGATTGTGGCATTACCAGGCCAAAAGCCTACTATCACAACAAGAAAATGGATAACCACACAGGCTAACTAAGTCAGTGATAGACAAGCTTAAATTTAAACTGCTAGCCTTGTTATCAAACTCGAACCATCGGTTAATATTTAGTTTGATCAGAGTTATTAAGCAGCTAGCTATCAACACACAAACACTTTTTACTAAAGGGGCCCGGGAACAAACTCCCCTAGACAGATGAGAAAGACTGAGCACATTGTTCAGTGTTCTGCAGAGCAGCAGCCTTTACTGCCAGGTAACAATCTGAGGAGTCATCCGTCAGATGGACACCGAGCTTTATTTGGACATTAGGCCATTAATTCAGAAGTCTATGAAGATTCTCACTGGACTTGGTTGAAGATCTTCTTCAACCAAGTCCAGTTGCCCTTGACATTAACCTTTGTTGGATTAATTCAGAAGAAAAACCTTCTGATGTTCCTCTGTCACATCACAGAACACCAACAGCAACTTCTTAGGACATTTTCTCACATCTGATACAAACCAGCAGACTCAGAGCAGGACTGAGTTCTCTTCCTCTTAACATATCAAACTTCCCACAAAACAAGCAACACGCAGCACTGAATTAGTCTGTCCACACACGTCCCTCACACTGTCTTACTGCTGCAACATGTCTGCAAGGACAACCGGAACCACACTGACAGGGCTGGACATACTTTGGAACCCACCAAATAATCAGGAACATGAACTCGATCCAGTTACCATCACATATCACACTCAGCCTCCAGGAAACAGACATTAGGACCATGTAAACAGCTGATTTGTCTCTAATTCCTTTAAATAAATCCAATGTAACACAAAAAGAGATTTTTAAAAGCTTTAGAAACAATTATTTTCTTTTAATGCTGAAAGCCTCAAGTATCAGGCTCCACATGTGAGACGCTGTCTGTAAATAGGGTGAAGGTGATTGGTCCTAAAGGAGGATGGCCCGGATAGGGTGGACAGGTTGGAGCTGGGTCTACAGGTCACCATGTATTTACATTTCCTTATGCACAAAGGCAGAGCCACAGTTACAGGTGTTTATAACATAAATCATGATGTAAATATGTGACAGTGCCAACAGGGCCCTTCTCTGGTGCTGCAGGAAGGAGTGGTGTTCTGCTTTGTCCTGCCAGTCCAGCATTTATCTGAACAGAGAGTGATGGTAGGTGATGGGACCAGATACTATCATCAGTCCTCAAACCTGCATAGGCTCATATCACCTGTCTTGGGACTCAGTTTCACTGCAGAGCTTCCCCTGGTGGCTCATCTAACAGAATTAAACCCAAGAAAGGCTGTAAAAGTCTTAAAGCACAGAGCCAGAGGAGCTTTCTGACTGTCAGTGATGCTCACCAGGTTTCACCAAGCGGCAACCTCCGGCTCTGCCTACACAACTAATGACAACTACAGGCTGCATTAAAAATATTTAATCTACTTAACTAACACAATAAGTACATTACAATGGAAAAATGCAAAGGAAATAAAAATTATTCAACTTTATAGATTTGTTTTGAAGAGTTTTGTTCTGACTCATAACAGCAGATGGTGGAAGCTGAGTGTTTTCAGCAGCTCCACAGAAAGAGAAGCTGGAGGCAGGTGAAGTTCTGCACAGCCTTCAAACTCAGTGATCAGCTTCGCTCTGATCGCAGTGCAGCCTGCTCTGTGATAGAAACACAAGTCAAAAGGTCAGAATCAAAGACTGTTGGCGCCACAGAAGGACTCGTGCACAGAAGGGGCAGAGTGCCCTCTGCTGGTGGAGCTCACACACAGCAAGAAGGCTTAAACATATTATATGTAATATGTGTTAAGAAACTAAAATATGAATTAAATAATATAAACTTAAATAAACAGGCTAACTGTGATCCTAAGCTACATATAACATTAGTTCAATTGTCTGAAGTTACAGGTCACCAATGGTCTTACAAATGTTTAATTCTCCCAAACAGCCTAACAGTTATTATTTTGTTATTTATTGTTTTTATTTCAGTTAACTAAAGTGTTTTTTACACCCAGTGCTACTTTATTTTTACTAAAAAAACGTCCTTTTAGTTTAATTTTAGTCTAAAATCACCTTTCTAACTGCACGGTACATGGGCTACTTTTATTTTGAAGGCTTTACCCGTTACTATCCCTTCCAAAAAAGGAATAGACCACGTGACTTCCGTTTTTGGTTTAGAACGAGAAACGAATTGACTGAAGTTCACAGACTCTTTTCATTATTTGTTCCAAAATGAATAACGATAAAATGAATCGCCAAAAACGAAAAAACGGGCCGTTTTAGTTGGTTTTTCGTTTTTGGATTCTGAACGAAAAAAGGGTTATTTGGTTTTTCGTTTTGAAACAAAAAACGAATAAACGGTATTTTGGTTTTTGTTTTACAAACGAATTACGGATTATCCACAGATACCCTGACCCTGTTATTTATCCAGTTTTAGGTTCAATCATATCGTCCCACAGAGACACGTTGCCCTTGAAATCTAGATAACACAGAGAACAGAGATATTTTGACTGTTATGTTTACACAGCACAGATGAGTCTCCCTGGGTCCAGGGTTACATGCAACATTTTTGGAATTCCGATTACAGGACAAATGGTCAGGATCTGTGGCAGGATGTCCTGACTCACACAAGCTTAATTGCACACCTGGCCGCACGTAACTCATGCATGACTGTTATGTGCATTTTGCGTGTACAGTGCCAGAAGCATAAGAAAATAAAGTACAATCAGTCCCCAACCCTACTTTACACAAAACAAAATTTGAAATTCTCATTGTGTCTTCTACACACACAATGCTGAATGAACAAGTAAATGATTTCCCGTCCTCCTGTGGAACAGTGTAAAACACTGCAAATATTTGCCTCTCACTCAAGTTGCTTAATTAGTTCTAACTGACTGGCACAAAGTCCAAGGTATTTAACCCGTTAGGTCCTTATCAAGGAAATGGATATGACTTGGTTAGTTGTGCTCCTGGCTGTTGACAGTTATTGTGGTCGTTAGTCAGTCACGCCTCTTTTTGCTGTGCTATATAACTCACAGGTTTACAGGTTACACTTTTCAACTGTGTAAATTGCCAGTGTGAGAATGAAGATTGTGGCTGTGATTTCTGTGCTGTTGCTGCTGGTCTGCAAGACTAAGGCAGGAAATGAACTTTCTGCACAGCCTTGTCTGCAAGACATACACGCTGCTCTGAGAGGGTTGACCGGCTCGTTGGCCCAGCAGACGGTGGAAATTAGATTCTTGAAAAAAGAAAATGAAGGTACAGTATTATGTCAGGATATGAGCAGTTCATCCTTTGGATATGGCATCTATGCAGATTAATCTCTAATGACTGTAATTGAATAATGAGTAACACCATTTGGATCCATTCTCTAAGAACCACTGTTGTTTTAAAAGGGTAACAATGTCGTGTCATAGAAGTTCATACATATCCAAAAGGATAAAAATGAAACTAAGTATTTTCTTCCACAGATATATTGGAGCAATATTCAAAGAAATTAGTGATGCAGTGAAGTCAGACTCACAGTTATTTATCCTCTTTGTCAGCACAAGCAGCAAAGCTTGAAGAACTGGGGAAGCAGAAGACTGAGATTGACAAGCTGAAGCAACAGCTGCAAGGTATTGTATGGAAATCCTCATGGATCTGATCAATTCTGTAGAAAATGTAAAAAGATTATATTTTATGACACCTGTTAAATTGTGAGGCATAAAGTAAGCATGTGCTCTGGAGAAATGTAGGTACCAAGTAAAGTTTTTTCTAGTGTGAAACGATTTGAGATATTGATGTTTTCATGCCCACTCCCATAGACAGCCATTTAAGACAATAGTCATAAAGTGTTTGATACTTAAACATTGTACAATATATCACCGCATTTTAACATGCAATAATCTGCTAATTATGCTAACATAAGAACTGGAACCATGTTTTTTATGGAGGACCAGCTCTATTATATTTAAAAATAAATACAGAAATAAATAAATGCGCAATAAATAAATAAGCATACAATTAATTGCCCTAAAAAAATACAATAAACAAATAAATGTAGGTAAAAATTAAATTATACAGTGAGACATAAATGTATATATCTCTTTTAATTAGCTTCTTTATTTATTCACCTTTGTAATAATTACCTTATTTATTTATTGTCCGTTATAATCTTCAACTTTATTTATTAATTACTTATTTTTTTAAAGTATTTATTTATGTGCATGTTATAATATTTTGTCTGTTTTATTCTTCCTTTGTATTTTTTTACCCTATTTATTTCTTCAATGCTATTTATTTCTGCCTGTCATTTTTACATTTCTGTATGCATTTCTGCCTCATTATGCAAATGAGGAGGGGCTGTGTCTTAAGGGGTGAACTTCTGCCCATTGGTTGGTTAGCATTTTACTGCATTGGTTGAATCTACATGGCTTACATGCCACTAGGGGCGCTAAAGACGGTGGTCGCTGCCACACTTGTCGTTGTGGTCGCTGCCACTAGGGGCGCTAAAGACGGTGGTCACTGCCACATTGACCATTGGTTGCAGTTCATTATATCTACTGTAATACATCTTTATCATAAGTCTTTGTTAAATACTTTGTTATTGATTATGCCTACTCTTATTGTTGCACTATATATTGGGGTTTGTGTGGTTATAGGCTATCTACAGTAACAAATATATCTAGATCGTAATACTTTGTTAAATATAGCCTACTAATTTTTGATTAACTATATTCTTATTGTTAAAATCAGTCTAGCTTGGATTCAACCAACAAGTGGTCACCACACTTTCCTTAACAGGTGACAACACTGGCCTCCTTCTTGAAGGCAAGAACCAAAGATAGAGAGATATATTACTATAGATTAACCACACAAACTGCAATATACAGTGCAACAATTAGAATATAGGCATAATCGATAATATTGTAGGCTATGTTTATCAAAGTATTGTGATTTAGATAGATGTAGCCTACTGTAGATTGGCTACAACCACACAAACTGCAATATACTGTAGGCCTACAGTGCATCAATAATACATAATATAGTGTATTTTACAAAGTATCTTGATACAGAAAGATGTACACACTTTCATTCAGCGATGATAACACAGGCCTTGTTATAGGCAAGGACTAAAGATAGACAGATGTAGGTTATTACTGTAGGTATAACCACACAAACTGCAATATATAGTGCAACAATAAGAGTAGAGTAGACAATAAGAGTAGATAATATATAATCGATAATATATTAACAAAGACTTATGATAAAGATGTATTACAGTAGATATAACCAACTGCATCCAGTGGTCAGTGTGGCAGCAACCACTATCTTTAGCGCGCCCCTAGTGGCAGCGACCACCGTCTTTACTGTTAGATTAGAGAAAGTGTGGTTGTTAACTAAAGATAATCCTTTCTGCTTTCTCAGTAAAACTGCTAAACAGTGTTAGTATGTGAGATAACGAGACAAGTAGCTTGCAATTCTAAAAATAAAAATGTTTGCAACCACTGCAGTTTTTGGCTTCTGTAACATTTAAACGTCAAACTTGCTTTTATATTTATTTATAAAAAATCTACTGAAAACGGTGAATACTAGAAAAATAAAAAGGATAATGGTCACATAGGTGTGTCCACAGACAGTTTAATATATGTACATTTCTCTCTCTCAGTCAGACAGGTGGCTTTCTCAGCCTCTCTGTTGGAAAGTGGCAGCGACACTATCGGACCCTTCTCTGGATACACTACCATGATCTTTAAAAATGTCGTCACAAACATTGGGAATGCCTACAACCCAAACACAGGTACCTGAACTCTGAAGTCTTAATAACAAATTTCACTTGATATTGTCAGTCTGATTGACAGTTGATTTTCCATTTAAAATAACAAATAAAATGTCCAACAGGTATGTTCACCCCACCAGTGAAAGGAGCCTACCACTTCCAGTTTTACATAGGAGCATTTATAGGTCCCCAAATTACAGCTGCTGTGTTGGTCAAGAACTCACAGAACACTTTTGCCGCGACTGAGCATCAGGCGTCTGGTTTTGGAACTGCTGCTAATGGCATCACACTGCTTCTAAACGTTGGAGATGTTGTGTTTATGCGACTGTGGACTACTTCTGTCGTGTTCGACAATGAAAATCACCATACCACCTTCAGTGGTCACCTGCTTTTCCCTATGTGAGATGAAAACAGGTCTTCTTTCTCTTAACCTCTTTGCAGGTTTTCTTGAAATGAATAAATCTGAATCTCCGTAGCAATGTATAGTCAACCTGTAATTTTCCTTTAAATAAAAGCTAGATGAGCTGTGCAACAACATTTACATAAAATGTTGAGATATTTTCCATCTGTATCTGAGGCCGGATCTGCTCACATAATGACCAATATTAACCTTATTTCTTCAACTTCAAAGTGATTAATGTTTCTGATTCTCTTGTGATTTGAATTAAACAATAAGCATAGCATCAATACTGTCTGTGGACATTTCTTTATTCTTTTTGTTCCATCTTTAAATATTAACATATGGAAACCAGAAAATCCTATAAAAAAAAGTTTGGTCGGTTTCACCTTGAGCTGCTAATGTTACCATCAAAGCAGTGATGGTGATTCAAGGTTCGATGTGACCTTTTTATCCCAGAGGGGGAAAATTTGGTTCTATAATTATCATTATTCATTTTCAGTCTGTA
Source organism: Lepomis macrochirus (assembly GCA_024633595.2). Taxonomy (NCBI): domain Eukaryota; kingdom Metazoa; phylum Chordata; class Actinopteri; order Centrarchiformes; family Centrarchidae; genus Lepomis; species Lepomis macrochirus. Next base: position 2,727,074 of record JALXJV020000021.1, read on the forward strand.
GCACTACATCCTTTACTGTCTGTCTTTCTGTGTGGATATTGTTTTGCTGCCCCCCCAAATGGACGAGGCAGATGGCTGCCCATCCTGAGTCCTGGTTCTGCCCGTGGTTTAAAACATAGGAAGGAAGTTTTGCCTGGCTTCTTTCTCGAAGTGCTTGCTCTGTAAATAATAACACAAAGTGTACGGTGTAGACCTGCTCTATGTCAAAAACACAATGAAATAACTGTAAAACTGTGAGCAGGCAGCTGCTGTGGGAGTCTAAACTGCCACAACGAGGAATGTACTGGGACTGAAATTGAGCCCGGGACTTTGAGACAGAGAGGCCTTTTATGTGAGCTCGCCGTTGCACAGAGAAAGATTTTTTGCAGTTACTGTTTCTATTGTAAACAGTGAGTCAGATAATGTATTATAATTCAGGAAAATACCTGAACTAACCCATCGGCTAGCCAGAACACCCCACATATATGTGCTGTCAGACCTGCACATTTCTGAAAGGCCACATGTAGGCTACAACACCACAGTACTAAATTAGGTAACTTGTTAGGCCACTGAGGAGCTAGACTGATATTCACTGTTCTAAAAAAGAAAACATCACTGCAAGCCAAACAAACTTGACTGTTTTGGTTCAATAAGTAGTAAACTGCAGTTGAAAGATGGTGAAGCAAGAAAGAAAACTGCTCATTTTGCCAGTTCACCTGACAGTTGCCAGCGACCATTGTTAAGTGCATCCCTGGGGCCAGAGCGGGCGACATTGGGTCTTATTTGAAACTGCTGGCTAAGGATAAACGTAAAGAAAGTAAGATTGTTATTCACGTTGGCGGTTATGACTCCCAGTATCACCAGTCAGAGGTCAATAAGATTAACGTTGAGTCAGTGTGTATATACGCAAAAACAATGCCGGACACCGTAGTTTTCTCTGGACCCCTGCCCAATCTGACCAGTGATGACATGTATAGCCGCATGTCGTTATTCCGCCGCTGGTTGCCGAGGTGGTGTCCAGCAAACGATGTGGGCTTTGTAGATCAGTGGCAGACTTTCTGGGGAAGACCTGGTCTGATTCGGAGAGACGGCATCCATCCCACTTGGGAAGGAGCAGCTCTCATTTCTAGAAATCTGGCCAACTTTATTAGCGGACCAAATCCATGACAACCCAGAGTTGAGACCAGGAGGCAGAGTCGCAGTCTAACACACTTCTCTGACCTTCTAATTCAGCAGTTACCCACCCAAAACCCTACGCAGAGTTGCAGTTTAACACACTTCTCTGCTCCTCCGTTCCAGGAGTTACTTAGTGAAAACCCTATAGTGACGGTGTCTGTCCCCCGACCATTGAAATTATTTAAATCAAAGGTAAACAGAAGAGGAGCTGTGCATAAAAGCCTCATAAAAATTAAAAACACAAGAGGAATAGTGCAAATGAATAGGAGAGTAAAAAGTGGACTCTTAAACATCAGATCTCTCTCTTCTAAAGGTGAACTAGTAAATGAACTAATACCAGATTATGAAATTGATTTATTCTGTCTTACTGAAACCTGGCTGGGTGATGGAGAATGTGTAAGCCTAAATGAATCCACCCCTCCCAGTCATATGAATACTCACATTCCTCGAAGCACAGGCCGAGGAGGTGGAGTTGCAGCTATCTTTGACTCCAGCCTAGTAATCAGCTCTAAACCTAAACTAAATTATAACTCATTTGAAAGCCTTGTTCTGAGTCTTTCACACCCAAGCTGGAAAACACTGCAATCAATTATATTTGTTATAGTGTACCGAGCACCTGGTCCGTACTCTGAATTCTTATCAGAATTTGCAGAGTTTTTGTCAACTTTAGTCCTTAAAACGGACAGTTATTATCGTTGGGGATTTTAATATTCATGTGGATGTTGAGAATGACAGCTTTAGTACTGCGTTTATCTCTCTATTAGATTCAATTGGCTTCTCTCTGTCTTTATCAACAGGCTATGTACCACAATACTTTAAAGTACTTGTAATTAAACCTCTTCTGAAAAAGCCCAACCTGGATCCAGATGTTTTAGCCAACTATAGACCTATATCTAACCTTCCATTTCTCTCTAAGGTCCTGGAGAAAGCAGTCGCCAAACAGCTGTGCAACTTTCTACATAGCAATAGTTTATTTGAGGATTTTCAGTCAGGATTTAGAGCTCATCATAGCACAGAGACAGCACTGGTGAAAATTACTAATGACCTCCTAACTGCATCAGACAAAGGACTTGTCTCTGTACTGGTTTTACTAGATCTTAGTGCTGCATTTGCTACCATTGACCATCAGATCCTATTACAGAGACTCTGACATTTCATTGGCTTTAAAGGAACCGCTCTAAGCTGGTTTAAGTCCTATTTATCAGATCGATTTCAGTTTGTACATGTTAACGATGAGTCCTCCATGCATGACAAAGTTAGTCATGGAGTTCCACAAGGATCTGTGCTCGGACCAGTCCTCTTCACTTTATATATGCTTCCTTTAGGCAATATTATCAGGAAACACTCCATAAACTTTCATTGTTATGCAGATGATACTCAGTTGTATCTATCGATCAAGCCAGATGAAATTCATCAGTTAGCTAAGCTTCAAATGTGTCTTCAGGATGTTAAAACCTGGATGACCTGTAATTTTCTAATTCTAACTCAGATAAAACTGAAGTTATTGTCCTGGGACCTAAGCACCTCTGTGATTCATTCATTCATTCAAACCTTTATTTAACCAGGATAAGAGAACTCCTTGAGATTAAAAATCTCCTGGCAAGTGGCAGCAGCGCGGTTACAAATAGATATAGAGACACTCACAGGTAAATATATAGACACACTTTCACTCTCACTTGACGCATTATCTAAAGATATAGTTTCCCTTGATGGCATCGCCCTGGCCTCCAGCACCACTGTGAGAAATCTTGGAGTTATCTTTGATCAGGACATGTCGTTTAACTCTCACATTATTTTTGATTTCGAGGACTGCCTTTTTTCACCTTCAGCTATCAGGCTTCTCTCCTGTGGAACCAGGTTCCAGTTTGGGTTCGGGAGGCAGACACCGTCTCTACATTTAAGAGTAGGCTTAAGGACTTCCGGTCATGGCGGTGGAGTGATCGGTCGCACGGGGTTTGCTCCCGGATACCTTGTCGCCTTATAATTTCTACACTCAGAAATCTGTCACCGTTTCTTAGTTTTTTGAAACATAAGAATTTACACCGCACCTCTATCGGAGATGAGCAAATCGCACGGCAGTCGCGGTAAGAGTCAGCAACCACTGACACAGCACTTTAGCCCTCAAGATAAGGATGCTAACAAGGCGGCTAACGCAACCGCAACAGATGAAGCTAGCACCCAGCCACTAACACTTGCCATGCTAGTCGGTGAACTTGAGAAGCTTCGCAAAGGAGTAACAGGCGAACTTACCGATTCCCTGAACTCCGCTCTGGTCCCTATTCAGGCATCTCTACAGAAGATAGCCGACACAGTGGCGTCACACACCGCAGCCATCTCTGGAATGGAAACGGCCCTTAACACCCACTCGGACGGAATCACCAGCTTAGAACACGATGTAGCAACGCTGAAATTTAAGTTGGAGACAGCTACCCAGACGAACGAGAAGCTGCAGCTTGCCGTGGAAGACCTCGTTTCCCGCTCCAAGCGACAAAATCTCCGTGTAATTGGCATCCCGGAGGGGATGGAGGGGAACGACGCCCGACTCTTCATGGCTACGCTGCTAAAGGAGGTGGTCGGAGACGCACTTCAGGATCCCGTCTTGGAACTGGACAGAGCGCACCGCGGTCTGGGCCCGAAACCGCCGAAGGGGTCCCGACCTTTCATCGTCCGTTTCCACAAATACACCCAGAAAGAGTCCATTCTGCAGTGGGCCAAGAAAAACCGGGACGTCTCATACAATGGGCATCCCATCAGGTTTTTTGAGGACTTCAGTGCTGCACTCGCCAGGAAGCGGGCCTCTTACAATAAAGTGAAGTCTTTACTCTACAAGGACGGTATACGCTTTGGCCTAATCTACCCGGCCCGCCTGCATGATACTGTTAATGGGCAGACTTCGCGATATTTGACTCAGCTGAGGAAGCCGAGGGTTTCTACCGAAGTGTCCAAAGTAAGTGATTTAAATGGGCCCCGTGTGCCTGTGTGTTAATTTTACTAAGGCTGTTTGCTGACTATGGAGTGGACGCTATAAACGGACTTGATTGCTTCTGCTAAATGTCACCACGCAACACTTTTTGTTCAGATGCTCAGCCAATTTTTGTTTCTGTCTGAGTGTAGATAAGATTACATTTCGAAGGGTAGCAAATTGTTGTTAACATTTCCTGCTTGCTCATCCAGGTTTTAAGATGAGTCTAGGACAAGCACATGTTAGTTCTGAAGATGTCAGTTCGGGCATTGGTTACAGATTGGACCTTTCTAACTATTTAATTATTTTATTTTTTCGGTATGTGTGTGTTTAGTATTTTGTTTTATTTTATTGTATTTTAGTTATCTCCCCCTCCTTTTTTCTCTCTGCTCCCCGAGTTTATGTACACTATTGCTACGTTTACTCTGCGGTTACCTGGTTCTGTTACTCGTTACACATGGGTGGCCATGGGTCAGCTCACACTTTCAGAAGCCAACAATCTGGATTTATACTAAATGCCCTGTGCTGATCGGCAAAATAAACTAGGATCGGTTCGGTTCATGACCTGGAATGTGAGGGGACTTGGTGGGCCTATCAAAAGAACAAGAGTGCTCTCACATCTGAAGAGTACACAAACGGACATTGCTTTCCTCCAGGAAACCCATCTGCGCCTGTGCGACCACACCAGACTACGGAAGCCCTGGGTTGGACAGGTCTTCCACTCAGGCTATAATAGCCGTTCGAGAGGTACAGCTATTTTGTTGCACAAGCGAATACAGTTCTTGCCCGAACAAATAATACCAGACCCAAACGGTCGTTTTATTATAGTCGTGGGCATGCTATTTCAGACCCCTGTCATCCTGGCTTGCATCTACGCCCCCAATTGGGACTGTCCCAACTTTATGACTTCGTTATTCTCAATAATCCCATCTCTAAATTCGCACCATCTGATTTTTGGGGGAGACCTTAACTTAGTCTCTGACCCGGCTCTTGATAAGTCAAACCCGAAAAACATGACCCAGTCCAATATGGCCAGAGCTCTTTTTACACTTACAGACCAACTCGGGTGTGTGGATGTGTGGCGTTCTCGTCACCCAAATACAAAAGAGTTTTCATTCTACTCCCACGTTCACAAGACGTACTCTCGTATTGATTATTTTTTTCTAGATAAACTACTTCTACCTTTAGTGAAATCATGCGAATACTCTGCAATAGTTATCTCAGATCATGCCCCTCTTCTGTTAGACTTGGAATTCCTCCCTAGATGTGAAAGGCATTCATATTGGAGACTGAACACAGGACTATTATCCTCTAATAAGTTTTGCAAATTTATGTCTGAGAAGATTTCACTCTTTATCCAAAATAACAAATCCGACTCTACCTCCCCTTCCCTTTTATGGGAAACTTTTAAGGCAGTAATACGTGGAGAGATTATATCCTACAGTGCAATGATACGCAAGCAGGAAAGGCAGAGACAAGCTGAGCTGGTGGCTAAAATACTGCAAATTGACAGGCTTCTGCCTCTTTCTCCTAATCCTACTCTCCAGATGGAGAGACTCAAACTTCAGACTGAATTTGATCTCGCTTCTACGTAGTGAGGCAGACTTCCTTTTAAGGCACAAAGAGTATGTATTACGAGTATGGCGATAAAGCCAACCGGCTGTTAGCATTGCAATTGAAGCGCCAATCTGCCTCTCGACTCATCACTAACATTCGCAGGACCCCAAGCTCTGTAGTCACAGATCCGACTGAGATAAATAAGGTTTTTGCCCTATACTACTCCAACTTATACAAATCTGAAGCCCCATCTGACAACTCTCCAATGAACGAATTTTTAGACAACTTAGAATACCCCACAATTGATGAAGCAACCACATCCAACCTGGATGCTCCGCTCCGCTTAGAAGAAGTTATAGCCAGTCTCAAACTGATGCAAAACGGTAAGGCACCGGGCCCAGACGGCTTCCCAGCAGATTTTTTAAAGACCTTTTCTGACCAATTGGCTCCCTTGTTGTTAGACATGTTCAACGATTCCTTGGCACGTGGCTCCCTTCCCTTATCGTCAACTCAAGCTTCAATTTCGCTCATCCCAAAGAAAAATAAAGACCCGGTAGAATGTAGCAGCTGGAGGCCGGTGAGCCTGCTGAACTCCGATATAAAGTTATTAGCCAAGATCCTCGCTGCCGCCTTGACCCCTGCCTTCCTACCATTATTTCTAGCGACCAAACTGGCTTCATAAAGGGCAGACAATTATCCTCAAATATCCGTCGCCTACTCAATATATTAATGTCTAAGTCAGACACACAAGACGCTGAACTGGTAATCTCTATGGACGCTGAGAAGGCCTTCGACCGAGTGGAGTGGGGTTATTTATTCTCAGTCCTCAGCAGATTTGGTTTTGGTCAAAGATACATCTCATGGATTCAACTGTTATACAGAGCCCCTACTGCTAGCGTGATTACCAACAATATTCAATCTGAGTTTTTCCCCCTAACACGTGGCTGCCGTCAAGGCTGCCCCTTATCACCTATGTTATTCGCCATCGCAATCGAGCCACTCTCCATTACTCTTAGGAATTCACCGCTTTTCACTGGCATATACAGAAATGGGGTGGAGCACAGAGTCTCGCTTTATGCTGATGATCTCTTGCTTTATGTCTCGAACCCCACCACCGTCATTACTGAGATTCTTGATACTTTACAGAAATTCGGCTCCTTTTCAGGCTACAAGCTAAATATTAGTAAGAGCGAATGTTTCCCTGTGAACAGTGTTGCGAAGCAGATCCCGACCCAAGCGCTACCTTTCAAACTGGCCTCCTCCGGCTTTCGGTATTTAGGGATTAATATCTCTTACAGTCTTTCTTCACTCTATAAACATAACATAGTGAAGTTAGTTAAGGAAGTCAGATCAGATCTCCAACGTTGGAACAGCCTCCCCCCTATCACTTCTTGGAAGAATCAACTCAATTAAAATGAACGTCCTGCCCAGATTCTTATTTCTATTCCAATGTTTACCAGTATTCCTACCTCGATCTTTTTTCAAAGAATTGGATAGGACCGTTTCATCTTTTATTTGGGCAGGGAAGACCCCAAGGGCAAAATACTCTACTCTGCAAAGAGCAAAGGAAGATGGTGGCCTAGCTCTACCTAACTTTCTGGTATACTATTGGGCGGCCAATATCCAAAAGATATATATGTGGCACAACTTTCCCAACACGGACTGGTGTCAATTGGAAGCCAACTGTTGCAGTCCGATTTCCCTGTCAGCTTTGATATGCGCCCCCCTTTGAATTCATATCCTAATAAATACACCTCTAACCCTGTCATTTTGTCCACTATAAAGATTTGGAAGCAGTTTAGGCGCAACTTTAAAATCTCTTCTCCCTCCCTGCTAATGCCCATCTGTGACAATCACCTATTTCGGCCTGCGACTCTCGATCCAGTTTTCTCCCTGTGGAGAAAGAAAGGCCTAGTTCATCTCAAACAGCTGTTTTCTGAAAAGGTATTCGCCTCCTTTGAATATCTTAAAACCAGATTTGGCCTGCCACAATCCGATTTATTCAGATATTTTCAAATAAGAGACTTTGTTCGTTGTAACTTTCCCAACTTTCCCCATGAACCACCTGAATCTCTAATTGACGCAGTTTTGTCTTTTCCGTCAGCCAGTAGAGGCATTTCTGGCATGATGAAGTTAATCACATCATCTTTATTATCTGCCTCAGCTATCAGGTCTGCTTGGGAAAAGGAGCTTGGTACTGTATTCTCTGACCGAATGGTGGCAGGCTGACCCTCAACAGGGTAAACTCTACTTCATCTTAGCGCTAGACTGACACTGATTCAGTTTAAGGTTTTACACAGGACACACCTGTCCAAAGCCAAACTTAACAAGTTATACGATACGGGTGATATGTGTGACAGATGCTCTCTATCACCGGCCGACCATACGCACATGTTTTTTTCCTGCCCCAAACTGGCTTCTTTCTGGACCTCTTTCTATAATAAATTATCAAAGGCCCTCAATAGACCGGTGATCTCTGACCCTTTGACGTCTATTTTTGGTGTTCCTGGAGATTTCAATAGTTTTACTCTCAGGGAGAGAAATATTATAGCTTTTGCATCCCTTGTAGCTCGTAGGCGCATTTTGCTTCAATGGAAGGATCCAAAACCTCCATCCTCTGACTCCTGGCTTAGCGACTTAATGTCCTTTCTATACCTTGAGAAAGTTAAATACAGTATTAGGGGCTGCTCCGATAACTTTGACAAGGTGTGGGGTCCTTTCCTTTTCTTCGTAAACTCTATTTCTTCTCTGGAAGATGAGTAGATTTTACATAGTCTGTCGGGTCACGGAACAGAGCATTCCTTATCCATTACTTTATCTTACTTAGTTAATCATTTATTTTATTTACACAACTGGTAGGGTTTTTTTTTTGTTTTTTTTTTTTTAATCTGTTTTTGTTTTTATTTTATTTGTTGTTGTTGTTGTCGTCGTGTTTGTTTGTTTTCTCTCTATCATTCCCTCATTCACAGGTGTTCTCCTTTGGCTCTTAAGATCGGAAGTGGGGAAATGATTTGTTTACTATGTTCTTGTATGTTCTTATAATCTTAAACTGGGTGACGAGTCACACCTCCAGTTGTAATCATTATGCTGTACATTGTCAACCCAATAAAGATACTTGGAAAAAAAAAAAAGAGTAGGCTTAAGACTTTCCTTTTTTGATAAAGCTTATAGTTAGGGCTGGCTCAGGTGAGTCCTGAGCCATCCATTAATTATGCTGCCATAGGTCTAGACTGCTGGGGGATTTCCCATGATGCACTGAGCTCCTCTCTCCTCTTCTTTCTCTCCCTCTGTATGCAACCTCATACCATTAATGCATGTTACTAACTCGACTTCTTCCCTTTCCTGTAGTCGTGTGCTTTCTCGTCCCTCTCCTCTCTCCCCCCTATCACTTGCGGGTGTTGCTGGCTCTGGAGCTGCGGAGTCTGGATCTGTGGTTGCGAGTCACCTGCTGCCCCCATGTTCCTGCTCGACACCCTCTGCTACAATTATAATTACTAGTCATATTGTTATTATAATCATTAACACTATAAATATCTGTACCATTATTAATTCAGTCTATGTCAACATTACCTTTACAGTCTGTACCTCTGTGTGGCTACTGTATAGGCTGCCTCCCTCCCCTTGGTTCCTCTCTTGCCTCTCTCGAGGTCGAGGGAGATGCCCGCCCACCCTGAGCCATGGTCCTGCTCGAGGCTTCTGCCCAGGGCCATGCAGAGACCTTTGAAAGGGCAGGTGCTCAAAGTATAAAAAGGGCACATGGAACAAGGATTTAAAAAAGGACTCTTCTCATGCTATTGACATAGAAATATATCGTTATATATTCCTTGTTGACACAAATACATGCAGATGCTTCTGTTTCGCTACATCAGCAAATGCTGTGACGCAAAAAGAAACAGGGAATAACCAACCCTAGCTTTAAAACACTGAGGGTTGATATAACTTGAGGGAACAGTTGCTGTTGCTGCTGATACTACGGCGCAAAGACTGTATCAACCACAAGAAATTGGCACTGAAGAACAAGGACAGAGCACAACTGAAAATTGTACTAACAGATCTTAATCTCTTCCTTAGCTGAAGCCAGGAGGAGAATTCATTGAACAGAGTTTTACAGAAATTAACTCAAAAAAACTATGGGACACAATGAAGGCAATTACTAATATAACACCTGCTCAGCCTCACAGGTCATTTTGATAGTTTTAAGAAATCTTATTGGATGTATGAGACACATTAAGGATATCAGAATTTCTAGAATTTCAAAGTTAGAAAATATCAGGTGCAACATCAACGCAGTGTTTATTTCAAGTGCCATTCAATGGAAACTTTTGAGAATGAAAGGATGATTAATTGAAGGAGTACAGAGGACTACATTTTACATTTCCTTTAAACAAAGACTCTTCGGAAGAACAAGCTTTCCTACAGTGTGAATACAACACTGACAGTAGCTGGAACTTGTTATAAGTGATGAAGTTCTGTGCAGAACTTTTCACGTTCCTCCTGTGGAACTGCACAATGCGAAAGCTATGCAGAAGTAATTTATACACGGAAGTCAAACCTTTTGGCTTCGTCTTTATTCTACCCACAGACTGCTGCTTTATAAAACACACCCAGCCTGTCTGACTGTCACCACCTGAGCAGTGCTGATTGGGGTTTGCTTTTATTTTGTTAGAATTGATGATGGTCATTTATTGGCTGGCGATACTGATCATTGATCCGTGATGAAGTAAATAAATCTCACGGTTTAATTCAAGATAAGATTCAAACGTCTCTGTACTCAGTCTTAACAAGAAGTTGGATAATAATACACACCACGTGATAAAATATGTTTAGGTTTCATCCTGACTTGTTCCACTGTGGTTGCAGATGAAAATAAGTTAGGAAACACATCATCATTACGTTCACACAGTGAGCCCTGCGGCCTTGAGGATTTTAGGGAGGAGATCTTAATTAAATAAAAGGCCAATTTCTTAGATGTAGCCCACCTCTATACTTGAATTCTCCTAAGTGTTTTCACATATTTAGATTGACTATTTTATTTGTCTAAAAAATAGGGAGCCAGTTGGGGTTAATAAACCGTCCCTCAAACGTGGGACTATAATGTCAGAATATTACAGTTTTTTACTTGTAGATTAATCTTGGAAATTAATTTTTCTCTGAGATTATTCCACCTCTCCGCTGGCTCCTTTTTTTCTATGACAATGGACCTCACGTGCAGTTGTACCTTTACATCTTAATCATATTACACACTGTCACGGCTGGTGCTGTCATCTTTGTGTTGCCAGTCCCACTCCTCTGCAGTGCCGCGCTCCCAAGACTCTGGCTCTGGCCTGCTCATGGTCCAACCCTCCTGCACAGCCTCGATGCTCCGGGAAGCGCCAATGACACTTTTGGGGGGGAAATGTGTGTTTCATGTGCCTGTTCTGTTTGCACTGCTGTTCGTAATCCGAACTGTTTTGGAATAAAACACAAACAGAGCACTAACAAGGTTTTTCCTGGGCCCGCCGCTGTCTCTGCCTTTACATCTTAATCATATTACACATTGTCACGGCTGGTGCTGTCATCTTTGTGTTTCCCCCTTTCTGTCTCACCTCTACCAAGTAGGCTTCGTGTCCCTGTGGAATGAAGACCCACCTACTTCGTGGTTTCTGGGGTGCTGACCTCAGTCGCACCCATTGGTCCCCTCTGTTCCAGTTCAACCAATGGCAAGTCACCACCTGCATTACCTTCTCCTCATAAGGAGAGCCCACCAGTTCTATCTCGTATAGGCTTCGCCCTCTAAGGCTATCGCTATTGGGTATACCCCTTCCGCGCCCCTGCGCGGCAATGAGAATTTTCCACATTAGAAGGACCGGAGGCAACTGTTGTTGCCCGTCCCACTCCTCTGGCAGCTGCCCCGCCGGCGCAGTGCCGCGCTCCCAAGGCTCCGGCTCTGGCCTGCTCATGGTCCAACCCTCCTGCGCAGCCTCGCTGCTCCGGGAAGCACCAATGACACTTTGGGAGGGAAATGTGTGTTTCATGTGCCTGTTCTGTTTGCACTGCTGTTCCTGGATCCTGGATCTGTCACTGTTCAACAGAGCAATTATCGTGAGACCTTTTCGCATGTTAACAGTGAAGCAGGTGTTGGAGTGTGTGCGCCAGGGGGATTGGCTCTCCTCCATCGACCTGAAGGATGCATACTGTGCCCGTCATTCCCGGACACAGGCAGTTTCTGCGTTTTTCATTCCAGGGCGCTCAGTACCAATACAACCGCCTGCCCTTCGGTTACTCCCTGGCCCCGCGCACTTTTTCCAAGTGCATCGAGACGGCCCTGGAGCCGCTGTGGCAGTCTGGCATCAGGGTCCTTTTGCACTTGGACGACCTGCTGCTGCTGGCGCCATCCCAGGACGAGGCAGTGGTGCAAACGGCCCAGCTAGTCGCACACTTGTCTTACCTGGGCTTCACGGTGAACTGGGAGAAGAGTGGCCCACTCTCCTCCCAGAGACTCACCTACCTTGGCGTGGTACTGGACTCCTCCCTCCAGAGAGCGCGGCTCTCTCAGGAGAGGGTGGATGCTCTGATGGAGCTGCTCCACCATGTTGTCCCAGGAGCAACGGTGGTGGCTCTGTCGGTCATGAGGCTCCTGGGCCTCATGTTGGCGGCTCACGTGGTGGTCCCCCTGGGGCTTCTCCACATGAGGAGGCTGCAGCGGTGGTTCATCCGCCTGCGTGTCGACCCTGTGACGCAGAGGCAGCGTGTCCATTCCCCGGTCTGTGGCCCCGGATCTGGCCTACTGGCGGGACCCCCTCTCTCTCGGTCGGGGTCACCCTGGGCAGGGTCACGTCCCACATCTCGGTCTTCACAGACGCCTCCCTGACGGGCTGGGGCGGGACATGCGTCTCTCAGGTGGTGGGCGGTCTGTGGCAGGGCCGCAGACTTCTCCACATAAATGTGCTGGAGCTTCTCACGGTGTGGAAGGTGAGCCGACATTTTTTTCCTCTGCTGCAGGACCAGCATGTGTTGGTCTGCACCGACAACAGGGCCGCGGCGGCCTACATAAACCACTAGGGCGGGGTGCGCTCAGCACAGCTACTGGGTCTGGCCAGGCGGCTGCTCTTGTGGGCGCGCACTCACCTGCTCTCGATCAGAGCGAGTACATCCCTGGCGTGTTGAACACAGGAGCGGAAATTATGTCGAGGGGAGGCCCTCGCCCAGACGAGTGGTGTCTCCATCCCGATCTGGTGGCCCAGATCTGGCTGCGGTTCGGCAAGGCGGAAGTGGACATGTTCGCCAACAGGGAGGATGCTCAGTGCGCCCTGTGGTTTTCACTGAGCCCGCGGCATGTTCCCCCTTTGGGAGTGGACGCCTTTGCTCATCCCCTTTGGCCCCCCAGGCTTCTGTATGCCTTCCCACCGGTGCGGCTTATCCCGCGTCTTCTGGACCGCCTGCAGTTTTCGTCCTCGGCGGTGATTCTGATTGCTCCAGAGCACACCAGCGCGTCCTGGTTTCCCTGCCTTCAATGGCTGCTGTCGGGACAGGGGTGGAAACTTCCCTGGAGGGGGAATGCTCTCTCTCAGGCGGGGGGTGTGATCAGGAGTTACCTGCTCCTCAGCCAGCCTCTCTGGGTCTGGCCGCTGAGAGGCGCTCAGGCTCTCCACGTCAGTCGTTCGCTACCTCCCTCTAAGTGGTCGGCTTCTCCAGCGGTGGGGGCTGTCTGGATCAGGGGACGGACCCGGTCTCCTGCCTGCTGCCAGCGGTGCTTTTGTTCCTGCAGCTGCTCATGGACAGGGGGCTGGCGTTCAGTACGGTTTAAACCTACACTGCCGCAATTTCGTCCTGTCACGAGGGCTTCTGGGACAGGACTGTATTCTTCCACCCCCTGGTGAAACACTTCCTTAGGGGAGTGCGAAGGCAAGGCAAGGCAAGGCAAGGCAAGTTTATTTGTATAGCACATTTCAACAACAAGGCAATTCAAAGTGCTTTACATAAAACATAAAAGCAACAGGGAAAAACAATAAAAACGTTTAAAAGCAACATTAAAAAGCTAAAAACAAAGAAAAAGAAAACAGGACAGTAAAAGTTACAGTGCAGTGTAAGTTATCAATAAAAAGAAAAATCTAAAATATTTAATTAAAAGCAGTGGTAAAAAGAAAGGTCTTCAGTCTTGATTTAAAGAACTGACAGTTTCAGCAGACCTGCAGGTTTCTGGGAGTTTGTTCCAAATATACGGAGCATAATAACTGAACGCTGCTTCTCCTTGTTTAGTTTTGACTCTGGGGACAGAAAGCAGACCTGCCCCAGACGACCTGAGAGGTCTGGATGGTTCATAACGAAGCAGAAGATCAGAAATATATTTTGGCCCTAAACCATTTAGTGCTTTGTAAACTAACAGCAGGATTTTGAAATCAACTCTCTGACAGACAGGAAGCCAATGTAAAGACCTCAGAACTGGACTGATGTGATCCACCTTTTTGGTCTTAGTGAGGACTCGAGCAGCAGCGTTCTGAATCAGCTGCAGCTGTCTGATGGATTTCTTAGGGAGCCCTGTAAGGACACTGTTACAGTAGTCAAGTCGACTGAAGATAAATGCATGGATAAGCTTTTCCAGGTCCTGCTGAGACATAAGGCCTCTTATCCTTGAGATATTCTTCAGGTGATAGTAGGCTGACTTTGTAATTGTCTTAATATGGCTCCTCAAATTCAGGTCTGAGTCCATGACTACACCAAGATTTCTGGCTTGGTCCGTGGTTCTTAACATTACAGATTGAAGTCGAGCACTGACTTTCAATCGTTCCTCCCTGGCTCCAAAACAATAACTTCAGTCTTATCTTTGTTTAATTGGAGAAAATTCTGGCACATCCAGTCGTTGACCTGCTCAATACAGTTACTCAGCCCCTGTATGGGATCATAGTCTCCTGGTGAAATGGTTATGTAGATCTGTGTGTCATCTGCATAATTATGGTAACATATTTTGTTGTTTTTTCATAATCTGAGCCAGTGGAAGCATGTAAATGTTAAACAAAAGAGGTCCCAGAATGGAGCCTTGGGGAACTCCACATGTCATTTTTGTCAGCTCAGATGTGTAGTTACCTATAGACACAAAGTAGTCCCTGTCCTTTAAGTAGGATTCAAACCAGTTTAGTACTGTGCCAGAAAGTCCAACCCAGTTTTCAAGTCTGTCTAGTAATATGTTGTGGTCTACCGTGGTCGAATGCAGCACTGAGATCCAATAATACTAAGACTGAAATTCTGCCACTGTCAGTGTTTAAATGGATGTCATTGAAGACCTTAACTAGAGCCGCCTCAGTGCTGTGGTGTGGTCGAAAACCTGACTGGAAGACATCAAAACAGTTATTTAGTGTCAAGAAAGCACTAAGCTGTTGAAAACAGCCTTTTCAATTATTTTACTTAAAAATGGGAGATTTGATATGGGCCTATAATTCCTCATTAGTGAACTATCTAGATTGCTCTTTTTAAGAGTGGCTTAATGACTGCAGTTTTCAGGGCCTGTGGGAAAAACCTGAGAGAAGAGACATATTGACAATTTGTAGTAAATCTGAGGTCATGCATTTAGACACCTTTTGAAAAACCTGTTGGCAGAATATCAAGGCAGCATGAGGAGGATTTCAGATGTTGTATTATGTCCTCCAGGTTTTTATGGTTAATAGAATCAAATTGTCTCATGCTATAAGAATTGTTTTTAAGTGGACACAGGGATAAGACATATCCTGTTACTGACATGGAGCCGCTGATTGCTTGTCTAATTGTTTGAATTTTGTCTGCAAAGAAGGAAGCAAATTCATTGCAGGCCCTGGTGGATAGAAGGTCAGAGGCTACAGACACAGTGTTTTCAGTGATATGCCGTTTTGTGATTACTTCTGTTTTAACATTTGTGTGCACGCAGGTAGCACTCTCAAAGAAAACACAGGAATGATCAGAGAGAGCAACATCAGTCACCACAACCTTGGGAATGTCCAGACCCTTGGAGATGACCAAGTCCAAAGTGTGCCCCTTATTGTGCGTGGGCTCCGTCACATGTTGAGTCAGTCCATAATTATCAAGAACACAGAACAGTTCTTTAGTCCCTCTGTCCTGGGGGTTGTCAACATGGATGTTAAAATCACCAACAATAACCACACTGTCAAAGTCAACACAGATTATAGACAGCAGTTCACCAAAGTCATCAAAAAAGTTTGCACAGTATTTAGGGGGCCTGTAGATGTTTAGAAAAATAGCTCTAGAAGAGGAATTCAGCTGAAGAGCCACATATTCAAAAGAAGCAAAATTCCCATAAGAAATCTTTTTGCATTGGAGGGAGTCATTAAACAAAATGGCAACTCCACCTCCTCTCTTATGCACTCTGGCTTCACTCATAAAACTGAAGTTGGGAGGGGTCGACTCGATAAGGACAGCTGCACTGTTATCTTGATCCAACCAAGTTTCAGTTAAAAACATGAAATTAAGATTGTGAGTTATTATAAAATCATTGATTAAAAATGTTTTGCCTGCCAAAGACCTAACGTTTAACAAAGCTAATTTTAGTGAGTTAAAAACATAATCTGGCCCACTTTTTTCAACAGGCTGCAGCTGACGAGGAATTAATACTAAACTTGCCGGTTTCCTGTTTTTTAACACATTCACCACACTTTTTCTGTTACCTATCAAGACAGGGATGGAGAAGACTACCAGCACATTGGGCCCCGGCTTGTCCTGGGAAGAGTCATGAGTGCTATATTCCTTGTAGCCTGGACCCAGCACATATCAGACAGAGCTTACTGGGCTTTTAGCCATTAGTGGAGCGGGAGGGCTGGTTAGGCGTTGTATTTGTGACACGTGGTGTCAAACCTGGAGGACTTAGAGCCAGTGGTGGAGGTGGACGGGAGGGGGGTTTAGGGTAGAGAAAATGGGAGTGGAGCTGAGGGAAGGTGCTGGAGTGAATTTTGTCCCAGCTCTAACCAGGTCTTCCATGTGATCAGTGAAGTCCAGCAGAGGGGAGAGGGGAGAAAGTGTGTCTGGAGATGGGGATTGGGGGGTAAAGATGTTGAATCCTCACTGTTGGTTGAGAGAGGTGGAGGCTCTTCCTCTTGGCTCAGATGTCTCCCGTGATCACAGCTCTCTCCGAGCGGTGGCTGGGGTGGCTCTCCTTCAAGGTTTCTGGCGTGTTGTGTTATGTCTTCTTCTTGTTTTGATTCCTCTTGTCTCTTGTCCTTGGCAGAGGGAACAGATGAGTGACGAGAAAGTAAAACAGGTTGGAGCTAAACAATTTTACTCCTGACTTGTTAAGGCTAAGTCCATCTGCCTTAAAAGATGTCTGCGGCCCCACAGACTGTAAAGTTTTCAGTGAAATGCACTGAATGGACAGCACATGCCGTTGAGAGCCACCTGTTCAGTGCCATCAGTCTGCTGAATCTCTCAGCTCCTCTTTGGAGTGGCGGTATAGGGCCACTGATAAACACCTCAGCATTCAATGAGCTGACTGTGTTCAACAGATTATTAAAGTCCTTTTTCAACACTTCAGACTGTTGCTTCACAACATCATTGGTCCCGATGTGCAATATGATGTTTTTCACAGTAGGATGTTCAGCCACGATATGCAGGATTCTTTCTTCTAAGTCAGACACCGTATCCTTTGGAAAGCAGAGTACTTTGGTGTTCTTACTGCACATGCTTCTTACATCGTTTACAGCAGCGTCACCCACAATCAGAGTTTGAGGCCCAGTTAGCTTTCGCTGCAGCCTTTTACTGTCTGATTTACTCTCAGTCCTTACCCTTCTGTGTGAGGACGGGATGTTATCCAGGTCATCAGACGGAGATCCAGGGTCCTGCAATAGTGGTGAAAATCTGTTCTGCTGTTGCACACTCGGTTGTTGGGGAGGTTTGTTGCTAACTCTCCCTTTCGCAGCTGTCCACGGCTGTGTCCTACTAAGAACAGGGGTTGAAGAGGCGCTTTGCCTGGATGATAATGCAGGCCAGCCAGTCGCATCACAAATCTCAGGGCGCTGGGTTCTGCCTGTTACTCGTCCTCCCATTTCCCAAGGAAATGATTTACTCTTAGGCTTTGCACCCAGAGCGTTCCAGGGAGGACTCCCACTTTTAGATTTATTACCCAGTACACAGGCCTCCTGCTTCTTGGTAGTCTTGTTGGTGCTAATTAGCCGTGGTGTTAGCATGCTCTTGTCCACTGTTTTGGCTCCACGGGAAAGTGGTGTCATTCCCACATAATCCATTCACTTCCACATTCACTTCTAACCTTTGGATCTTGGTTTCCAGCACTGTAATTTTCTGTAGAAGTTTGTAGAAGTCGTCCGTTGAGAAGGGGGGCATCTTGTTGCTAATTAGCATTAGCTATAGCTCCAGTCACTGCGGTACAGGCTAGTGCTATTGATAGGCCGCACTCGCGTAAAACTAAGATCATAAAAGTTTTTAAAGTATGGCAGGAGCCTACTTTATCTGACAGTCCCAGTGATTTAAAAGTATCCAAGAGCTGCTGACTTCTAGCAGGGTAAAAAAAAAAAGAGACTTTAAGCGAAAATAAAGCAAAAGAATGCAAGGAGAGGCAGGAGCAAGCAGTAAAAGCGTCTGCACTGTGAGAAAGCAGGAAGCGAAAAGGCGCCGACCTGTGACACGGCCTGCTGCCCCACAGTGGGACTTGCCGCTGGTTTTACGCGCGCTAACTCTAGTCCAGATTCTAGTCTGAAGTGACTGTAGAGCATCAGCGCTTTTGTAGAACATATTAAGTACACAAAGTTTTAAATAACTTTCTACTTGCTAAATACATTAATTATTCCTAATTTGCATTGTTTTGCCCCACTAGCTAAAGTTAGCTAAACCTGCAAAAATGTGTAGCATGCTGTTCAATACTGAAGCAGGGCAGAGCTGTGTGAATTTCAATGGCAGTGAAAGACATTCATTTTAACATTATTTTAGAGAGAAAGGATAGCAAAGACTAACACCTCCAGTTTTAGAGGTTGAGAGGCAGTTGGGTTATTTTTCATGTGGTGACAGTAGATGGAAAAATATTCAGATTGACTTATTTAGGATTAACTAAACACTGTAATGATATTTTTTGAAGTAAAAGCCATGCATTGTATTGCATACAGATACATTTACAATGAATTTTTACTACTACATTGTAGTCATTTCATTGACATTTATTTGACATTGACATTAGCTGACGCTTTTATCAAAAGCAACTTACAATTGCTATACCTGTCAGAGGTTGCACGCCTCTGGAGCAACTAGGGGTTAGGTTTCTTGCTCAAGGACACAATAGTGAATGGGTCACAGCGGGGGATTGAACCTAGGTCTCACACCAAAGGCATAGTCTTGTCGATTGCGCCACCACCAATGGATTTTCGGTTTTCAGTCCAGGATTGCTAAATCGAAGCAGCACCATGACAAATGCTCTCAACACTACTTGGCCTCAGAGGAAGAACGCAATGCAAATGAAAGAAGGCGTACCCTCCTTTTGCATCAACGTGTGCTTCTTGATCAAAAGCTTGCACAGCTGGATAACGTGAGTATAATATAGGTCTTTACAGGTTGACTAATTTCTGACTTAATATATCTCTAGGACTTTTATGAAAGCTTTTCTCTCTCATAAAAGATGGAAGTACAAGTCACTTTATTTGTTGTCTAGAACAGGGGTTCCCAAAACTTTCAGCCCACGCACCCCCAAAGTAACGGTGCAAGTGACTCGCGACCCCCCACTATGAACGATATATAAACATTGCAGCAGCAACCGCAAGACGCACTATAGGCGTATCCAAACACGAGCGTATTGACAACACAAAATAACAACTGATTCTGTCACTAATATGTCGTAAAGGGTCAGAGTGGTCAAAGAAAATCAAAAGAGCTGTTCCCTTTTTATTTATTAGCTTGGTTTTATTGTAAATTTAGCCACTAACTAGTGGCTAAATTGTTATGAGACTGGACAGAACGGACCCAAACGCAACACTCAAAGCAAAAAAGGCTTTATTAAGGTTACTCTGAGGGAACTGGGAAGCGGACAGGGAGGAGAGGTGGACACCAGGGAGCGTGGACGCGGAGGACCGAGGAGCAGGTGAGGCGCAGGTAGAGAGGCGAGGAGTGGGGGGAGCCGGGGGGGCGCCGTGAGGGGAGCCCGAGAGGTGAGGACCGGAGGAGAAGCCCAGCCGACAGAACGGTGGTCGGGGGTGAGTGAAGAGCAAAGGGACAGGGTTAGGTCGGAGAACACTTGGAGACTGACAAAAAGGAGATCAAGAACTAGAGCTCGAGAGGTTGGCACCGGGTTGGGAGCAACGACGCATCAAGCTGAAGATGGTGTGGAGATCTGGGGTAGATATACAGGCTGGGACGAAGTGATTACTGGCAGGTGTGGCAGACAGGGGAGGTAGCTGACGAGGTGCAGGTGCGGGTAGTCGGCTGGGCTCAGGAGCCGGAGGGAGAGAGAGGACGGGGGAGAACACAGAGGCAAGCAGAGCAAAACCAATGGGAGAAATAAAAGTGAAAGAAAAATAATAATAATAATAAAAAAAGGAAACCAGGACACTCACCGTCAGCTGGGCTGTCCCCACAACACTAGTTTTATCTTGTGTTACAATCATGGCTAACATATGCCATTTCTAATCGTTTTTAAATTTTTATTTTATTTCTGGAAATCAACTTGCGACCCCCCCTCTCTGGCTCGCGACCCCCCTGGGGGTCCCGACCCCCACTTTGGGAATCACTGGTCTAGAACATATGTAGGAATAGCAATAATTTAATGCAGGTACTTGTTACACATGTATGGACAAGCATTTCATATAGCTTAGCCTGTGACACAATAATGAATGCATGTATCACAATTTAAAAATAGATTTATATAAATTATATGTACCGTTTATTTACTTTACGATTAGAGTATCTAAATTGTGTATATTTTTGCGTGTTTCAATTGGCAGGTGTCTGTTCCTTTACAATCTACTGCCACGTCTTCAGAAATAAAAAAACATATTAGAGTTAAAAATGCTAGAGAGTCCATAACATTAAAATCATGGCTTTGCCCTTCTTCCAATATAATTTACTGATCACAACTCCTGTAGTCTGCGTATATTGCACAAGACTTTTTTCCCCCACTTAAGGATACTACTGGGACAAGCAGTAAAGAGACTACACAAGAGCCACTCAGTACAGAAAATTCAGCTAAAATCTCATGAAACATCAGAAAAATACCCCAGTAATATATCAGAATTTAGCTGACTGTTTTATCCAAAGCAACTTACAATTGCTATACATGTCAGAGGTTGCACACTTCTGGAGCAACAAGGGGTTAAGTGGCTTACTCAGGGACACAACAGTGGATGGGTCACAGTGGGGGATTGAACCCGGGTCTTTCATACCAAAGGCAGGCATCTTATTGATTGCACCATCACCATCCCCCTCTGGACAATTTCATGACAACTGGTCAAAATCTCAGAAAACCGTTAATGGAATTAATAATTCATAATTGGTTATAAAAAAAGTTTATGAAAGTGATTAAATCACAAATGTTTAAGCTTTAAGACATGGATTGAAGGCTCAAAGTTGAAGAGTCTCTGTTGCATTCTGTTTCCCATTTATTTTGTATTAATTGCCCTTTTTGTTTTGTAAAGGATCAGTGAGGCTGCAACAAATTCTCTTAAAACCTTATTTCCTGTGATTTGTATCTGTGTGTGTGCCTCCTTATTGGTTGCAACATTTACTTTTCATAGATTCAATTGTCTGCATGTTTTGTGTTGACATTATTAATAATGTCAAGAAGCCCCCCAATTCAAATGACTTCCCTAACATGGGGGATGAGGCTATCTCAAGGTGTGGAATCTCTAGTTTGCAAGAAATAAGACCCCAAAGATAACTTCTATCAGAGTTTGTGTATAGCCCGAGTCCCCTAAGGTTGCTTAAATATTATTTGTCCCCAATCTCTGGGTTAAAAATCATACGAAAAAAACAAGCTCTAATCAAAATTATGAAGTGGTTTTGGTAATAAGGGCATCCCCCCACATCTGAGAATGGTGGCAGCTTCTCTCTAAACCATTCAGAAAGTGGTGTCCCCAAAGGTGGGGTGTTCTGTCATCTGACCCCAAAGGTGGCCTAAGTACGTATGTGTGTGTGAGTCTGTGTGTGTGTGTGTAGGTGTGTGTATGAGTGTGTGTGTGTGTGTGTGTCTGTATGTGTGTGTGTGTGGGTGCTCTCACGTGATTCATGTGCCGGTTGCTCTGTCATCTCAGTTCCAGTGTCCAAACCCTCCTTCCCTTTATGCTGCTCTCTCAGCCTTTTTGTTCAGGAGGTAATCCTCGGCATGGATGGCATGTCTTTGAACAATCTCCAGGTGATCATGTTGCCACGTCAAAGTCGATTTGACAGTCTAATGTCGTCTGTGGAGTAACCTGCTGACACCCATGCCAAGGTTGTCCCCGTCTGAAGGGTCAACATTCATCATTTGGCAAAAGATCAGCAGATGTTCAGGATTGGAGGTTGGTAGATAAATCCTGTAGGATCTGGTGTGGTGTGGGCTGGATGGCTCGACGTATGGTGGGGGGACTGCTCCCCCTCCCACGGCTGCAGTTTGGTCGGTGGGTGGAGCGGGGTTCGGCCGACGTGGTTGTGGGGGAGCCGAGTCCAGGTCCGGATCTAGTTTGACACACTGAGATGAGGAATTGTTAGTGGGATCTGTCCCTGTCTTTATTTTTCTGTCCCTGTGGCTTGCTTCTCTCAGCCCTGCTGAATATGTGGCCCAGTTAGCTTTAAAGGATTTTCTCTCCTTCTCCTTTTTCTCTAACTGCACCCTCAGAGTGTCTAACTGTCTTAGACTGAAGCTGCCAGCTGCCGGAAAACCACACTGTGTAACCCATGTCCAGTCAGTCAGTGCTTCCCAACACATAGTTCGCAATCTTTAATGTTAGGAGCGTTTGTTGTTGAAGGGTCTTGTTCCTTCTTACTGTTATTTGAACCCATTTTCTGTTGGTTGTTTGAATAAACCTTTTTCCCAAAATGTAATAAAGTAGAAGCACATATTTACATATTTAGATTGACTATTTTATGTGTCTAAAAAATAGGGAGCCAGGTGGGGTTAATAAACCGTCCCTCAAATGTGGGACTATAATGTCAGAATGTTACAGTTTTTTACTTGTAGATTAATCTTGATCTGAGATTATTCCCCCTCTCCGTTGGCTCCTTTTTTTTCTATGACAATGGATCTCATGTGCAGTTGTACCTTTACATCTTAATCATATTACACCCACATACGCTGTGTACATGTATGCTCGAATGAGTGAGGAGAGCTCAGTGAGCCTGTTATTTATCCAGTTTTAGGTTCAATCATATCGTCCCACAGAGACACGTTGCCCTTGAAATCTAGATAACACAGAGAACAGAGATATTTTGACTGTTATGTTTACACAGCACAGATGAGTCTCCCTGGGTCCAGGGTTACATGCAACATGTTTGGAATTCCGATTACAGGACAAATGGTCAGGATCTGTGGCAGGATGTCCTGACTCACACAAGCTTAATTGCACACCTGGCCGCACGTAACTCATGCATGACTGTTATGTGCATTTTGCGTGTACAGTGCCAGAAGCATAAGAAAATAAAGTACAATCAGTCCCCAACCCTACTTTACACAAAACAAAATTTGAAATTCTCATTGTGTCTTCTACACACACAATGCTGAATGAACAAGTAAATGATTTCCCGTCCTCCTGTGGAACAGTGTAAAACACTGCAAATATTTGCCTCTCACTCAAGTTGCTTAATTAGTTCTAACTGACTGGCACAAAGTCCAAGGTATTTAACCCGTTAGGTCCTTATCAAGGAAATGGATATGACTTGGTTAGTTGTGCTCCTGGCTGTTGACAGTTATTGTGGTCGTTAGTCAGTCACGCCTCTTTTTGCTGTGCTATATAACTCACAGGTTTACAGGTTACACTTTTCAACTGTGTAAATTGCCAGTGTGAGAATGAAGATTGTGGCTGTGATTTCCGTGCTGTTGCTGCTGGTCTGCAAGACTAAGGCAGGAAATGAACTTTCTGAACAGCCTTGTCTGCAAGACATACACGCTGTTCTGAGAGAGTTGACCGCCTCGTTGGCCCAGCAGACGGTGGAAATTAGATTCTTGAAAAAAGAAAATGAAGGTACAGTATTATGTCAGGATATGAGCAGTTCATCCTTTGGATATGGCATCTATGCAGATTAATCTCTAATGACTGTAATTGAATAATGAGTAACACCATTTGGATCCATTCTCTAAGAACCACTGTTGCTTTAAAAGGGTAACAATTTCGTGTCATAGAAGTTCATACATATCCAAAAGGATAAAAATGAAACTAAGTATTTTCTTCCACAGATATATTGGAGCAATTTTCAAAGAAATTTGTGATGCAGTGAAGTCAGACTCACAGTTATTTATCCTCTTTGTCAGCACAAGCAGCAAAGCTTGAAGAACTGGAGAAGCAGAAGACTGAGATTGACAAGCTGAAGCAACAGCTGCTAGGTATTGTATGGAAATCCTCATGGATCTGATCAATTCTGTAGAAAATGTAAAAAGAATATATTTTATGACACCTGTTAAATTGTGAGGCAAAAAGTAAGCATGTGCTCTGGAGAAATGTAGGTACCAAGTAAAGTTTTTTCTAGTGTGAAACGATTTGAGATATTGATATTTTCATGCCCACTCCCATAGACAGCCATTTAAGACAATAGTCATAAAGTGTTTGATATTTAAACATTGTACAATATATCACCGCATTTTAACATGCAATAATCTGCTAATTATGCTAACATAAGAACTGGAACCATGTTTTTTATGGAGGACCAGCTCTATTATATTTAAAAATAAATACAGAAATAAATAAATGCGCAATAAATAAATAAGCATACAATTAATTGCCCTAAAAAATACAATAAACAAATAAATGTAGGTAAAAATTAAATTATACAGTGAGACATAAATGTATATATCTCTTTTAATTAGCTTCTTTATTTATTCACCTTTGTAATAATTACCTTATTTATTTATTGTCCGTTATAATCTTCAACTTTATTTATTAATTACTTATTTTTTTATTTTATTATTTATAAGTATTTATTTATGTGCATGTTATAATATTTTTGTCTGTTTTATTCTTCCTTTGTATTTTTTTACCCTATTTATGTCTTCAATGCTATTTATTTCTGCCTGTCGTTTTTACATTTCTGTATGCATTTCTGCCTCATTATGCAAATGAGGAGGGGCTGTGTCTTAAGGGGTGAACTTCTGCCCATTGGTTGGTTAGCATTTTACTGCATTGGTTGAATCTACATGGCTTACATGCCACTAGGGGCGTTAAAGACGGTGGTCGCTGCCACACTTGTCGGTGTGGTCGCTGCCACTAGGGGCGCTAAAGACGGTGGTCACTGCCACATTGACCATTGGTTGCAGTTCATTATATCTACTGTAATACATCTTTATCAGTCTTACATCTTTATCTTTATAAGTCATCTTTATCTTTATAAGTCTTTGTTAAATACTTTGTTATTGATTATGCCTACTCTTATTGTTGCACTATATATTGGGGTTTGTGTGGTTATAGGCTATCTACAGTAACAAATATATCTAGATCGTAATACTTTGTTAAATATAGCCTACTAATTTTTGATTAACTATATTCTTATTGTTAAAATCAGTCTAGCTTGAATTCAACCAACAAGTGGTCACCACACTTTGTGACAGGTGACAACACTGGCCTCCTTCTTGAAGGTAAGAACCAAAGATAGAGAGATATATTACTATAGATTAACCACACAAACTGCAATATACAGTGCAACAATTAGAATATAGGCATAATCGATAATATTGTAGGCTATGTTTATCAAAGTATTGTGATTTAGATAGATGTAGCCTACTGTAGAGTGGCTACAACCACACAAACTGCAATATACTGTAGGCCTACAGTGCATCAATAATATATAATATAGTGTATTTTACAAAGTATCTTGATACAGAAAGATGTACACACTTTCATTCAGCGGTGATAACACAGGCCTTGTTATAAGCAAGGACTAAAGATAGACAGATGTAGGTTATTACTGTAGGTATAACCACACAAACTGCAATATATAGTGCAACAATAAGAGTAGAGTAGAAAACAAGAGTAGATAATATATAATCGATAATATATTAACAAAGACTTATGATAAAGATGTATTACAGTAGATATAACCAACTGCATCCAGTGGTCAGTGTGGCAGCAACCACTATCTTCAGAGCCCCTAGTGGCAGCGACCACACCGACCAGTGTGTCAGCAGTGGACGGTGTGGCACCGACGAATGGTCTGTGTGGCAGCAACCCAAGACTGTGGAGCCTCGCTCATGCCCTCTCAGTCAAACTGCTAAACAGATGAATTCTAGTGTCTGCTGCATACTTTCCAGGCCATTAGAGCTTGTAATTCTAAACGATTGATAACTTCACAGTAATTGCATCGATTTTGTAGTCTTTTGTATCAACTTAGTTAGCCATTTAACTTTGAAAGTATTGTTTAAGGTTTAAAACTTAAAACCTTCAGACCTCAATTATGTAGGTTGCATAGAGTATCTTTCCTAAGGATAATGGTCACATTTGTGTCCTCCAAATGAAATTAAATAAGATCTTATCTAATTCTCTGTCATATTTCAGTAGGCATTTCCAGTGATCAGGATACATAGATATGGATATTGGCCAGTATTAGATATTAGAACTCTACCATTCAGTGAAAGATGCCTCATCCACCATCATGTTGAATTATTGCAGAATTATTGCAGAGTTTTCATTCTTATCACACCCAGGTATGTAACTGGGTTCTTCACAGGATACCATTAACTTCTGATAGTTCACATTCCTTAAGTGGTAGCCTAATAAAAAGATTTGTTCAAGTTCATTCTTAAGCCTGATACAGTAGAAAATTCTTCAACACATCTAATTGCTGTGATCCATTCCTCTCTAATCGACAAAACAATGTAACATCTGCCAGTTAAGATAATTTAAATGATCCAAGGTCTCTTTAGGTCTACTTTGGAACCATAGACTGTAAAAAAAACTTGAAACTTTTTTAAATGTGTACAGCCACAGTTTGTGTGACAAGGAACAGAAAGCAGCCATCCCTTAGAGACTGTGGCAGAGACCTTCTTTAGCACTCTAGTGGTAGCAACTAGCTGGTCTGTGTGGCAGCGACGACCGCTTTAGCTCTTAGTGGCGGCGACCAGATCGATCAGTGTTGCAGCGACCACCGACTTTACTGTTAGATTAGAGAAAGTGTGGTTGTTAACTAATGATAATCACTATTCTACCTTTCAGTGGTAACCTGCTAAACAGTGTTCGTATGTGAGATAACGAGACAAGTAGCTTGCAATTCTAAAATAAACTGTTTGCAACCACTGCAGTTTTGGCTTCTGTAACATGATTAAATGTCGAACTTGCTTGTAGTATTTATGTATAAAAATCAACCTGAAATCGGTGAATCCTAGTAAAATAAAAGGATAATGGTCACATGAGCTGTGTCAACAGACAGTTTACATATAATGTTGACATATTTTCTCATCTGTAGTCTGACAGGTGGCTATCTCAGCCTCACTGTTGGAAAGTGGCAGCCACACTATCGAACCATTTCTGATACATCTACCATGATCTTCAAAGTGATTAATGTCTCTGAATCATTGGGATTTGCACTACAACACCAAACACAGGTATCTGAACTACTGAAGTCTGTAATAACAAATTTCACTTGATATTGTCAGTCTGATTGACAGTTGTCAATTGTCAATTTCCATATAGAATAACAAATAAAATGTCCAACAGGTATTGTTCAGCTCCACCAGTGAAAGGTGCCTACCACGTTACCAGTTTACATAGGAGCAGTGATAGGTGATTCAAGATTACATGCTGACCTGTGTTGATCCCAGAGCGCACAGCACACTTTGGTTCTATAATTATCATTATTCATTTTCAGTCTGTAGCACTACATCCTTTACTGTCTGTCTTTCTGTGTGGATATTGTTTTGCTGCCCCCCCAAATGGACAAGGCAGATGGCTGCCCATCCTGAGTCCTGGTTCTGCCCGTGGTTTAAAACATAGGAAGGAAGTTTTGCCTGGCTTCTTTCTCGAAGTGCTTGCTCTGTAAATAATAACACAAAGTGTACGGTGTAGACCTGCTCTATGTCAAAAACACAATGAAATAACTGTTAAACTGAATTTAATTGAATTGTGAGCAGGCAGCTGCTGTGGGAGTCTAAACTGCCACAACGAGGAATGTACTGGGACTGAAATTGAGCCCGGGACTTTGTGACAGAGAGGCCTTTTATGTGAGCGCCCTGTGTGCACAGAGAAAGAGTTTTTGCAGTTACTTTTTCTGTTGTAAACATTGAGTCAGATAGTGTATTATAACGCAGGAAAACACCTGAACTAACCCATCGGCTAGCCAGAACATCCCACATATATGTGCTGTCAGACCTGCACATTTCTGAAAGGGCACTTTGCATGTAGGCTACAACACCACAGTACTAAATTAGGTAACTTGTTAGGCCACTGAGGAGCTAGACTGATATTCACTGTTCTAAAAAAGAAAACATCACTGCAAGCCAAACAAACTTGACTGTTTTGGTTCAATAAGTAGTAAACTGCAGTTGAAAGATGATGAAGCAAGAAAGAAAACTGCTCATTTTGCCAGTTCACCTGACAGTTGCCAGCGACCATAGTTAAGTGCATCCCTGGGGCCAGAGCGGGCGACATTGAGTCTTATTTGAAACTGCTGGCTAAGGATAAACGTAAAGAAAGTAAGACTGGTATTCACGTTGGCGGTTATGACTCCCGGTTACGCCAATCAGAGGTCACTAAGATTAATGTTGAGTCGGTGTGTACATACGCAAAAACAATGTCGGACACCGTAGTTTTCTCTGGACCCCTGCCCAATCTGACCAGTGATGACATGTATAGCCGCATGTCGTCATTCCGCCGCTGGTTATCGAGGTGGTGTCCAGCAAACGATGTGGGCTTTGTAGATCATTGGCAGACTTTCTGGGGAAGACCTGGGCCCGTATTCACAAAGAATCTAAGAGTCCTCTCAGAAAACTCTTATCTTAGCTTAAAAACTTTTACCTAGGAGTCTTAGCTTAAGAGCTATTCAGGACTGATCTGAGAGCAACTCTGAGCAAGGAAAAGACAAAAACTTTTTCTCTTAGTGAGGAGGCGGGGTTGACCCCGTTGCTATGTATGACACAATCTTTTGAAGACTGTGATTGGTTGGTTGTCCAAGAAGGAAAAAAAGAGTGATTCTAAGTGTAGGTTATATTGTAAGCTTCACTTTGGAAATTACATGCGTAACATTTCCTATTTGACCGTTCTCTCCTCAATCACTCTTACACACACACATACACATTATATATGTATATAAATCCTGTTTTTTTATTTACCATGCTGTTAATTTCCTATAAGGTATTTGATTGGCTCGGAATGATAAAAATTGTTCCACTCTTTCCAATAACACTGATTGCTGGCGTTTCTATTTAAGTGGTGGTTTGAATGTTGGTTTGAATGTATCAAACACGGAATCAAAACCAAGCAGGGCGAGAAAGTCCAACTGGACCAGTTAGTGGAAACACAAGGCAATTCTAAAAGGAAAATTCGGGCCGGGTGTCACAGCACGGGGCGAGAAGCAGACGAGGGAGCTTAGAGCAAACTATTAACGGTTCATTCTCGTTGTGCGCAAGAGGGAAGCTGCTATATTCATAAATGCAGTTTTTTGAGCCTGCAAGGTGGGAATGTCCAGTGGAAACGAAATGAACTGCGACACAATAAGAGGTGCTGAAAGTGCTGTAAGGCTGATGATACACAGAGCAACTTTTAGAGCAATCGTGCAGGGCAACGCTGTCGTCAATAATGAGTAAAGATTACTACCGTAATCCCCTTCCCCTACCACTCCCCGCACCGCCGCTATCCATTTAAAACATAGTCGGACTTGCCTCTAGCAAGATTGTCCAGCAACATTGCTCAAAAAGTTGCCCTGTCGTGTATCATCAGCTTTAATTGTTTGTGTGATCACGCTTACAGAAGGTTGTGACAGACCCAAATCATCACCGTTGCATTGCCAAATATCGTAATGTAGTGATTAGGCTACTTTCATTCCTGCGCTGTGTCGGGGATGTTAGCGTGTATCTAATAAGATCAGTCACAAACACGATCCCTACACGATCTAATCTATAGCGTCTGATTAACTGACTGTCATCCGTTGTCTGCAACACATTTCTTCTCCCTCTTCGTCTTTCTGCCGTTTTCTCCTCTACTAAAGAAACTCTTAAGCCTCTTAAAAGTCCTCGTCCGTGCTCCTAACAATTCTGAGCTTAAGAGCTCTTTTAAGGGTTAAGATGCTTTGTGAATTACTTTTTTCTTTACTAGGATTTTTTCTTTAATTTTAAGAGTACACGCCCACTTTTCTAAGAATTTTCTTAGAATTACGTCACTAGGAGCTACTCTTAGCCTTAAGATTCTTTGTGAATACGGGCCCTGGTCTGATTCGGAGAGACGGCATCCATCCCACTTGGGAAGGAGCAGCTCTCATTTCTAGAAATCTGGCCAACTTTATTAGCGGACCAAATCCATGACAACCCAGAGTTGAGACCAGGAGGCAGAGTCGCAGTTTAACACACTTCTCTGCTCCTCCGTTCCAGGAGTTACTTAGTGAAAACCCTATAGTGACGGTGTCTGTCCCCCGACCATTGAAATTATTTAAATCAAAGGTAAACAGAAGAGGAGCTGTGCATAAAAGCCTCATAAAAATTAAAACCACAGGAGCAATAGTGCAAACGAATAGGAGAGTAAAAAGTGGACTCTTAAACATCAGATCGCTCTCTTCTAAAGGTGAACTAGTAAATGAACTAATATCAGATTATGAAATTGATTTATTCTGTCTTACTGAAACCTGGCTGGGTGATGGAGAATGTGTGAGCCTAAATGAATCCACCCCTCCCAGTCATATTAATACTCACATTCCTCGAAGCACAGGCCGAGGAGGTGGAGTTGCAGCTATCTTTGACTCCAGCCTAGTAATCAGCTCTAAACCTAAACTAAATTATAACTCATTTGAAAGCCTTGTTCTGAGTCTTTCACACCCAAGCTGGAAATCACTGCAACCAATTCTATTTGTTATAGTGTACCGAGCACCTGGGCCGTACTCTGAATTCTTATCAGAATTTGCAGAGTTTTGTCAACTTTAGTCCTTAAAACGGACAAAGTTATTATTGTAGGGGATTTTAATATTCATGTGGATGTTGAGAATGAAAGCTTTAGTACTGCGTTTATCTCTCTATTAAATTCAATTGGCTTCTCTCAGAGTGTTCATGAACCGACTCACTGTTTTAATCACACCCTCGACCTTGTTCTGGTATATGGTATTGAAATTGAACATTTAATAGTGTTCCCAGAGAATCCCTCTTTATCTGACCACTGTTTGATAACTTTTGAGCTTGCATTGCTGACCTATCCTCCATTGGGCAAAAATTTCTATACAAGAGGTCTGTCTGATAGCGCTATAGCTAAATTTAAGGATGCGATCCCATCGGCTCTAAATTCACTATCAGGTATCAAATTAACAGAGGACTCTTACGCGAATTTCAGTCCCTCCCAAGTCGATCATCTTGTTGATAGTGCTGCAGGCTCGCTGCGAACAACACTCGACTCTGTAGCCCCTCTAAAAAAGAAAATACTAAAACAAAGACGGTTAGCTCCATGGTATAATACTGAAACTCGCAAATTAAAGCAAATATGACAGAACCTCGAGAGGAAATGGCGTTCCACCAAACTGGAAAATTCTCGTTTAATTTGGCAAGATAGTCTTAAAACTTATAGGAAGGCCCTCCGTAATGCCAAAGCAGCGTACTACTCATCATTAATAGAGGAAAATAGGAACAACCCCAGGTTTCTTTTCAGCACTGTAGCCAGGCTGACAGAAAGTCACAGCTCTATTGAGCAAAGTATTCCCATAGCTCTCAGTAGATTACGACTTCATGAGCTTCTTTAATGATAAAATTCTAGCCATTAGAAACAAAATCCACCAAGACCTGCCCTCAACTGGCACCGACTTAAGTCTATACTCAGGAACTTTAGAAACAGCTGTAAAACCAATTAAATGTTTAGACTGCTTTGCTTCCCTCAATCTTTATCAACTAACTTCAATAATTTCTTCATCTAAACCATCTACCTGCCTCTTAGACCCCATCCCGACTAGGCTGCTTAAAGAAGTTTTGCCCTTGGTCGGCACTTCTCTGCTGGATGTGATCAATTTGTCTTTATCAACAGGCTATGTGCCACAGTACTTTAAAGTAGCTGTAATTAAACCTCTTCTGAAAAAGCCCAACCTGGATCCAGATTTTTTAGCCAACTATAGACCTATATCTAACCTTCCATTTCTCTCTAAGGTCCTGGAGAAAGCAGTCGCCAAACAGCTGTATGACTTTCTAAATAGCAATAGTTTATTTGAGGATTTTCAGTCAGGATTTCGAGCTCATCATAGCACAGAGACAGCACTGGTGAAAATTACTAATGACCTCCTAACTGCATCAGACAAAGAACCTGTCTCTGTATTGGTTTTACTAGATCTTAGTGCTGCATTTGATACCATTGACCATCAGATCCTATTACAGAGACTGGAACATTTCATTGGCATTAAAGGAACCGCTCTAAGATCGATTTCAGTTTGTACATGTTAACGATAAGTCCTCCATGCATACCAAAGTTAGTCATGGAGTTCCACAGGGATCTGTGCTCGGACCAATCCTCTTCACTTTATATATGCTTCCTTTAGGCAATATTATCAGGAAACACTCCATAAACTTTCATTGTTATGCAGATGATACTCAGTTATATCTATCAATCAAGCCAGATGAAACTCATCAGTTAGCTAAGCTTCAAATGTGTCTTCAGGATGTTAAAACCTGGATGACCTGCAATTTTCTAATGTTAAACTCAGATAAAACTGAAGTTATTGTTCTAGGCCCTAAGCACCTCCGTGGACGCATTATCTAAAGATATAGTTTCCCTGGATGGCATCGCCTGGCCTCCAGCACTACTGTGAGAAATCTTGGAGTTATCTTTGACCAGGACATGTCGTTTAACAGCTCACATTAAGCAAATTTCAAGGACCGCCTTTTTTCACCTACGTAATATTGCAAAAATCAGGAACATCCTATCTAAAAATGATGCAGAAAAACTAGTCCATGCATTTGTTACTTCTAGGCTGAATTACTGCAATTCCTTATTATCAGGCTCTTCGAAAAAGTCCATTAAGACTCTTCAGCTGATCCAGAATGCTGCAGCACGTGTTCTGACAGGAACCATTGAAATAGATATTTCTCCTGTTTTAGCTTCTCTGCATTGGCTTCCTGTAAAATCCAGAATAAATTTAAAATCCTTCTTCTCACATACAAAGCTCTTAATGGTCAGGCACCATCTTATCTTAAAGAGCTCATAGTACCTTACTACCCCACCAGAGCACTGCGCTCCCAGAATCCAGGGTTACTTGTGGTTCCTAGAGTCTCCAAAAGTAGAATGGGAGCCAGAGCGTTCAGCTATCAGGCTCCTCTCCTGTGGAACCAGGTTCCAGTTTGGGTTCGGGAGGCAGACACCGTCTCTACATTTAAGAGTAGGCTTAAGACTTTCCTTTTTGATAAAGCTTATAGTTAGGGCTGGCTCGGGTGAGTCCTGAACCATCCCTTAATTATGCTGCTATAGGCCTAGACTGCCGGGGGATTTCCCATGATGCACTGAGCTCCTCTCTCCTCTTCTCTCTTTCTCTCTGAGTGCAACCTCATCCCATTAATGCATGTTACTAACTCGACTTCTTCCCTTTCCCGTGGTCGTGTGCTTCCCCTCCTGTACGCTTCCTCGCGGGTGTTGCTGGCTCTGGAGCTGTGGAGTCTGGATCTGTGGTTGGGAGTCTCCTGCTGCCCCCGTGTTCCTGCTCGATGACCTCTGCTACAGTTGCAACTGCTGTTACTAGTCCTATTGCTATTATTACTGTTATTATTATCATTAACATTACTATAAATATCTGTACCATTTTTCATTCAGTCTATAGCACCATTACCTTTACTGTCTGTACCTCTGTGTGTATACTGTGTAGGCTGCCTCCCTCTGCTCTCTCTCTCTTTCTCTTGCTCTCTCTCTCCCCCTCTCCCCCAACCGGTTGAGGCAGATGCCCCCCCACCCTGAGCCATGGTTCTGCTCGAGGTTTCTGCCTCTTAAAAGGAAGTTTTTCCTTGCCTGTGTCGCCTAGTGCTGCTCTTGGTGTTAGGATTTGAGTTGTGTGCTGTTGTTTTTCGTGTTTATTTGATATTGCCTTGGTTTTGAGTTTTGTAGTCTGTATTGTTTTGGTTCATTCGCCTTAAGTTTCTTAGTTTCTGGCTTGTCTCACATCTTAGTTCTCGTTCCTGTACTTTAGTTCTTGTTTTGTGGTTTCCTATTCTGTGTACTTATGATGGTCTGTCTTAGTCCTTAGTCTTTTGTCTCAATGTTAAGTATAGTCTTGTCACCTATTTGGTCCCGTCTCTGTTCATGTCCTTATATTGCTGTCTTTGTGTTTTTACTTTGGTAGATCTGTCCTTGTGCATCCTGTGAACTTTACTTCCTGTTTTATTTTGTTAACTTCCTGTACCTGGTGTCCTTGTCTAGTTTTACTTGATTACCTGATGTGTCTCAGCCGTGCTTCTCTCCCCTGTTGTCCCTCTCTCCCTGCCTGGTCTCGTTAGCCTCATGTCTCTCACCTGTGTTGCTCCCGCCCTGCTCGTTACCTCTGTGTATAAATGTTTGGTGTTTTTGTTCAGTCCTTGTCCGGTCATTGTTAATGTTACCCCTGTCAGTTGTGGTTCCTGTCTCCCCGTCTTGTCTGGCTGTTTTCTCTCTGCGTTTTGGATTACCTGAGTTGGATTTTGGTTTCATTTCACATTGGAGTTTTTATGGACTCAGCCACTGTTTGTAAGTGTGCTCGCTTTTTGTTTGTCATTAAAACCCTTTTGAACTGTACCACCTCTGCCTCGAGTCCTGCATTTGGGTCCTCCAACCTGCCACACCACCCTCAAACCGTAACACTTGGTGGGAATTGTTGGGCTTCTGTAAATAACTTCAGAGTTCGGTCTGGACCTGCTCTTTATGAAAAGCGCTGTGAGATAACTGTTGTTGTGATTTGGCGCTATAGAAATAAAATTGCATTGATAACTTAAACAAAAGAAAAAGTAAATTCACGAAGGTTTGCAGATGACCCCGGCCCAAGGCCTAGGGGGGACCCATGCAAAGGTCTATGGTTAACCTTCAAATGTGATCAAGTTGGAAACTTTACTTACTGTCTTTTATAAATAATTAAACTTTAGAGATGTATTCACATGATTAAAAATTGTATTATTATCATTAAAACATATTTATCATTCTGATAACCCGCCCCGCGCTGTTATTGTGAAAATGGTACGGTCGAAACATTTGGCCATTCAGATGTCCAGGACCCGCAAATGAAAAGCGAGTCGCTTTAAGCGAACACTGCAGGCTGTCAGGGGCCCAGAAAAGAGCAGGCGAAACAAACAGAAAAATAAAAGCATGGGGAGGCAATGGCCAAAATATGTGTTGAGAAGCACCATGTGCGTCTGACAGGTGAGGAGCTAAGAGGCAGACTAGCAAAACTTTAGCTTGCTTAACCTGTAAATAATGTAACACCAGAGCTGCAACTCAGGCATCGAGCGTTAGACTCACACAGTTGACAATTTTCATACGTTCTCATGCTACACATCCATTTTGTCAGGCAGTGAAAAACAAATGTATAATTGATAATAACAAGTCGGGGCGAGTGAACTCCTCCCAGCTGATGTGATGCGATCTCGCGCTGTGAGTCACGGTAAATAACACGGTAAAGAGTTTTGCAAAATAACATCTAAAAGATGTGGAGCAAGAGTCCAGTGAAGAGGGGAATCTGCTCACATCACAGGGACAGCAGGCCCGACTAAGTCTTTTTTTCCACCTTTTCTCACATTTACCCATACTTAAAATATATTATTGTAATTTTACACTAAAATACTGGCTAATAATTAAGAAACCACAGTTATTACTTGTAATTTACATTTATCTGACGCTTTTATCCAAAGCAACTTACAATTGCTATACATGTCAAAGGTCGCACGCCTCTGGAGCAACTAGGGGTTAAGTGTCTTGCTCAGGGACACAATGGTGGATGGGTCACAGTGGGGAATTGAACTCGGGTCTCTCACACCAAAGGTATGTGTCTTAGCCACTGCACCATCACCACCCCTTTTACCATTTTTACTGTATCATTACCACAACTCAGTAGCCAGAAAATTCCTGTAAATGTACAGTATGCTTTCTACATTAAATTACTGTAGTTTCACATACAAACTATTTTTACAGCGTCAGAAATTAACACACCACAAGCCAAGTCATTTACAAGATAATCATTGAATCAGGAATTAAGTGCTGAATAAGATTTGCTTCTCTGTAACTTTCTGCTTCTTCACAGCTGTATAAGTGTGGTTGTTTTTCTCAGACTCGTATTTGTTACCTTGCTATAAGGCCACAGAGCAGAAGCTGTGAGTGTTTTGTGCATCATTTAAATTCGACTGTTCAGTTGTATTTAGGGTGATTTTTGTTGTTAGTGTTGTGTTTCTCTGACATTATAGAGGCACCAGACTGCTGTTTCTCTGCATTACTGATCATGGTAAGTACTCGCCTGATCATCACATGACACAATTGATTTCACAAACCTAAAACACTGAAAGATGGCAACTGTCAGGTGAACTGGCAAAATGAGCAGTTTTCTTTCTTGCTTCACCATCTTACAACTGCAGTTTACTACTTACTGAACCAGAAAAGTCAAGTTTGTTTGTCTTGCAGTGATGTTTTCTTTTTTAGAACAGTGAATATCAGTCTAGCTCCTCAGTGGCCTAACAAGTTACCTAATTTATTACTGTGGTGTTGTAGCCTACATGCAAAATGCCCTTTCAGAAATGTGCAGATCCACACAGAAAGACAGACAGTAAAGGATGTAGTGCTACAGACTGAAAATGAATAATGATAATTATAGAACCAAATTTTTCCCCTCTGGGATAAAAAGGTCACATCGAACCTTGAATCACCATCACTGCTTTGATGGTAACATTAACAGCTCAAGGTGAAACCGACCAAACTTTTTTAGGATTTTCTGGTTTCCATATGTTAATATTTAAAGATGGAACAAAAAGAATAAAGAAATGTCCACATATAGTATTGATGCTATGCTTATTGTTTAATTCAAATCACAAGAGAATCAGAAACATTAATCACTTTGAAGTTGAAGAAATAAGAAGGTTAATATTGGTCATTATGTGAGCAGATCCGGCCTCAGATACAGATGGAAAATATCTCAACATTTTATGTAAATGTTGTTGCACAGCTCATCTAGCTTTTATTTAAAGGAAAATTACAAGTTGGCAATACATTGCTACGGAGATTCAGATTTAATCATTTCAAGAAAACCTGCATGAAAACCAAACAGGTTAAGAAAAGAAGACCTGTTTTCATCTCACATAGGGAAAAGCAGGTGACCACTGAAGGTGGTATGGTGACTGTTATTGTCAAACACGACAGAATTAGACCACAGTTGCATAAGCACATCATCTCCGACGTCTAGAAGCAGTGTGATGCCATTAGCAGCAGTTCCAAAACCAGACGTCTGTTGCTCGTACGTAGCAAAAGTGCGCTGTGAGTTCTTGACCAACACAGCAGCTGTACCTTGGGAACCTGTAAATGCAGCTGCTATGTAAAACTGGAAGTGGTAGGCTCCTTTCACTGGTGGGTTGAAAATACCTGTTGGACATTTTATTTGTTATTTTAAATGGAAAATCAACTGTCAATCAGACTGACAATATCAAGTGAAATTTGTTATTAAGACTTCAGAGTTCAGGTACCTGTGTTTGGGTTGTAGGCATTCCCAATGTTTGTGACGACATTTTTAAAGATCATGGTAGTGAATCCAGAGAAGGGTCCGGTAGTGGCGCGCTGGTGTTAGGCAACAGAGAGGCTGAGAAAGCCACCTTTCTGACTGAGAGAGAGAAATGTATATATATTAAACTGTCTGTGGACACACCCATGTGACCATTATCCTTTGTATTTTTCTACTATTCAACACTTTCAGCAGATATATATATATATATAAAAGCAAGTTTGACATTTAAAAGCATTAAATGTTACAGAAGCCAAAAAACTGCAGTGGTTGCAAACATTTTTATTTTTGGAAGGCAAAAAATGATCATCTTTAGTTAAGAACCACACTTTCTCTACTATAACAGTCAAAAACATGGTTCCACTTCTTATGTTAGCATAATTAGCAGATTATTGCATGTATTAAAATGCGGTGATATATTGCACAATGTTTAAATATTAAACACTTTAGGATTATTATCTTAAATGGCTGTCTATGGGAGTGGGCATGAAAACATCAATATCTCAAATCCTGCAAAATATACTTGTTACCTACATTTCTCCAGAGCACATGCTTACTTTATGCCTCACAATTTAACAGGTGTCATAATAATATAATAATAATATATTCTTTTAACATTTTCTATAGAATTGATCATCTTCAACTTTTGCTGTGTGTCTTGACAAAGAGGATAAATAACTGTGAGTCTGACTTCACTGCATCACAAATTTCTTTGAAAATTGCTCCAATATATCTGTGGAAGAAAATACTTAGTTTCATTTTTATGCTTTTGGATATGTATGAACTTCTATGACACGACATTGTTACCCTTTTAAAACAACAGTGGTTCTTAGAGAATGGATCCAAATGGTGTTACTCATTATTCAATTACAGTCATTAGAGATTAATCTGCATAGATGCCATATCCAAAGGATGAACTGCTCATATCCTGACATAATACTGTACCTTCATTTTCTTTTTTCAAGAATCCTATTTCCACCGTCTGCTTCGCCAACGAGGCGGTCAACTCTCTCAGAACAGCGTGTATGTCTTGCAGACAGGGCTGTGGAGAAGGTTCATTTCCTGCCGTAGTCTTGCAGACCAGCAGCAACAGCACGGAAATCACAGCCACAATCTTCATTCTCACACTGGCAATTTAGACAGTTGAAATGTCTAACCTGTAAACCTGTGTGATTTATATAGTACAGCAAAAAGAGGCGTGACTGTGTGGGAGGAGGCTCTAATGACCACAATAACTGTCAACAGCCAGGAGCACAACTAACCAAGTCATAACCATTTCCTTGATAAGGACCTAACGGGTTAAATACCTCAGACTTTGTGCCAGTCAGTTAGAACTAAAGAAGCAACTTGAGTGAGAGGCAAATATTTGCAGTGTTTTACACTCAGACCTGCAAACTCCTCAGAGTAAAAACGGTGACAGTGTCGAGCCCCCAGCTCGATTTGTTTTGTGATTTTAATATACAAATGACTAGGGTTAAGCCGGATACTCGGCTGAAACGAGTATCCGGTACGGATAAAGCATTTTTGCAGAGTACGAGTATCATCCGAGTACACTGAAAAAACTGATTCTGACCCCTTGTAAATTCAATTCAATTTCAATTCAATTTTATTTATATAGCGCCAAATCACAACAACAGTTATCTCACAGCGCTTTTCATAAAGAGCAGGTCTAGACCGAACTCTGAAGTTATTTACAGAAGCCCAACAATTCCCACCAAGAGCAAGCACTAGGCGACACAAAATGTTACATGTTTTTTATCTTGTTTATTTCATAGATTTAAATGTGTTATTTAATCATACTTATTTTTTTTAATTAATTTTCAAATTCACTGCCCTTGTTAAAAACAAGTTTATTTCTTTCAATTAAAAGTAATACGAAGAAAATATGTTTAATTTAATTTCCACATACTCTCCAGTCTGCGCATGTGCAAACACGTGCCGCCACTTTGTTCAGAAGGCGGGTGATTGTACCTTATGCACTCTTTTGAATGTTGCATCCAGCTCTGCATTTAAGGTAAGTAAGCAATTTATAATCATTGGTGTGTCATATTTATTATAGGTCCTTTACACTTTGCTATGGTTATAATCTTTGTAAAGTATATTTTAATTTTAACGCTAGCTTCCTTTCTTGCGGCTTGATCTTTTTTCTCCTCGAGATCTCCGACTCATGACATTTTTTCAAAGCCTGTCACTCCACTCGTGCTAACCCAGGGCCTGCGCCAACCTAACTAGCCCTGAACTAACCTAACCTGAACCTAACCAACGAAGGCAACGGACACTAGCCAATCAGAAGCAGGTCTTTGCGGAATGCCGGTAGGGAAAAAAAACAAGCTTCTCTTCACCTCGCGTTAACAAAGCTTAAAACGTAGGCTAAAGGTGGGGCTGAAAGTTTAGAAGCATGCAAATGCTTCATAACTAACTAGCAGGAGCTTTGTAGATGACAGAAGAGGACTAACGTTTGCAGAGCACGAGCACAGCCGACAGACCATTGAAAGACCACCTGAAGTGGTAGGCAGATTACAGGATTATGTTGGCACTGCATTTTTTGCTCCCAATTTCAAACTAATACTTGTAGTATAGAAGTGGAACATGAAAAATACAAATACTATATAAACGTCAATATACCTCTCTTGTTTCATGAAATGTGTGTATAGTAATACCACACACACCAATATTTTTAATACACAAGTTAAGTTATTTTGCAGTTAGCCACACCCCAAACAATTCATTAACTCAAAACACAATCACATAGTTTATTTCAGGTTTAATTTACATTTATTTATTTAGCCATACACTGTTTAAATGGAGTGCACACATTTTTACATTGTAAGGTTATTTAAACATTTTCTGTTCTACTAATCTTTCTTTTTTTTGTTACCATGTTGGAGAGCTGTGGCCTGGTGAAAAAAGGCGTGCCAAAGGGAGAGAGACTGTTATATCCTGTGGCCTTCCAATCAAGCCGTACCATGTGCTGCCATGTGGGAGGGGGATTTTGGGTTTAGTTTACTTTACTTTGTAGTTGTGTTATTTGTCGTCCATTTTGTTTTCCCCCTTGTGTATAATTTGGTTTGGCCGAACCACTATATATGTTCCCTTGTGTTTCATTCAGTTAGGTCAGTTTGTTCAGCCTGTTTTGTTTGCTGTTTTGTGTATAGTTATGTTTTGTTGACCTCTTTTATAGGCCTAGATAAGTTTTTTGATTTGTATTGTTAAATCTTTTTTTGAGGGTAAATAAAAAAACCCTGTTTTTCAAAAAAGCTCCTGTTCTCCTCTTGCTTAACTGCTTGGTCCCTGACAGAGCATCTAAAGCTTTGAAAGCATTATTTTCTGATGTCATTTACAAATGCTAAGTAATTTATAAGAAGAATAACACACTTGTAAGAAAATGGACCAGCTGTGAATAAATAAATAAGTAGATAAATAAGTAATCTTTCCTGAAAATGAAGTCCATGTCTGTCTGTCCACTTCCACCCTCTTAATCTGTCATTTGTTGGATATTTTTTTATGGTAAGATAAAATTTGGACTTACACACAGATTAGTTTGTAGTGATTTGATTTGAGTTGTGGGCTTAACATGTTCTGTGCTGGCACAAGTTTGTGATTATTGGACAATTACTTTTTTCCTCAACATGCTTACGATTTATCTTTTTAAATTCATGCTCATTTTTATTTCTATTGCAGGTTTTTCTCATATCTGATTGTCTTGGTGTGATGTGGACCAGAACCTAATTCTTTGGGGAGCTCGTATTGTTTTGGTAAGTGCATTTAACAACATCTTAGACACAGCACATTTTATATACATCTTAACATTTACACTGATCACGGCAGTGCTGCTAAGGAAAAATATAAAAATGTTCTGTAACTGTGTGGTGTACTTTTGTTTTCTTTCTTTATGGGGGAGATCTCTATGCTGGTACTTTGTCATATAATTCATAGAGAAGTGCTGCTATAAAAGTACCAGTACACACAGACATTTTTTCATGTGCTAGGTGTGCTTCTGTGTATTTGTTCTTTCTATAATAGTAATGACTAACAGCAGTGCAAAGTGAATCTGCCACTGATCACGTGTAGACACTGTTACTCTTGGGGTGTACTCACACTAGGCCTGGTTGCCTTGTACCGTGCCCAAGCACGATTGTCCCCCCAAGGTTATGCTTTCATTCTCTAGGAAACACTCTGCAAGTTCCATTCTCGGGCACGTTTAGCCATCACACTAGATGCGTGTTGAGTCCAGCTTAACTGTGCCCGGGCCCACCTCTTTAAGCGGGCACGGCACAGAGCGATTACACTCAAACGAACCGGACTTTTGGGGTTAAACGAGCTTGGGCATGGTACAGATCGCCTAGTGTGAGTATACCTTTAGTCTGCTGAGTAAAGCTTCTGTTTGCCTAATATGAGATTCCGTGGCCCAAACTTTAAGTCACATTAAACTATACATTTAGTTGTCTTTACAGAGCACAGCTTTAAGTAATCAAGGTTGATACGGATCACCATGCTCCTGACGTGACTGTTACAACACCATCACTAATGTTTTAGTTTTGTCCCTTTTTCTCTCTTTGTGGTTTGTCTAGTTTATGTGGCAGTGTAAAGACTGTGGTGTGGAAGTGTCTAGGCGATCAGAAATTCTTAAACATTACAGACTAAAACATAATCATTTTGGGCGTGGCCATCGTATTAAGTG
Organism: Lepomis macrochirus; assembly: GCA_024633595.2. Lineage (NCBI taxonomy): Eukaryota > Metazoa > Chordata > Actinopteri > Centrarchiformes > Centrarchidae > Lepomis > Lepomis macrochirus. The sequence goes on from JALXJV020000021.1 coordinate 2,769,382, forward strand.
TATATACCCTAAGTGTCTGTGCTTATTTAAGACTTGGAATTCACTTTTTACACATTTGTCAAGGAATCACAACAATACCTTAAAGCAGTCTGACAAATTTACTGCATTTTCCTGTCATTTATGTGGCTGTAGTGAACTTGGAACAGAGCATGATTATTTTGTGCACATAAGCCATCATCTGAAAAAGAATGAGACAGTCACTTGTATGTTTAAAGGCTGTGAATACAAATCCAATGTTTACAGCACCTTCAAGTCGCACAAAAGTCGGAAGCACAGCTTACATTCGTTGGGAGATTTTAAGGATGGTGTAGTCCAGGGAACTAGTGTAGCTGAAACTGGAGAGCCTGGTGTTTCAAACAGTGAAGAATTCTGTGATGAAAGTCAGTCGGATGATGTTGATTTAGATGAGTCAAAGGATCAGCCAGAGATAGTAGAACAAAAAATTGCTGCAGCGTTATTAAAGTTGGAATATATTTTTCATGTGCCAAGTGCTGCAATTGATGAAGTGCTGGAAGAATTTCAGTATTTGTTGAGCACAGCATCTTTGTGTAGTACAAGAAATGTGATACATGACACACTGAATAGTTACAACCTGCAAATTGACCAGTCAGTCATCGAAGAACTTGCATCTGCCCTGTGTACGTCTAATCCTGTCTATAAGTCAATTGGCAAAGGTTGTCCTTTGGCAACATCCTTCAAGCGCAAAAAATACTACAAAGACAATTTTCAAGTTGTGGAACCCATAGAATATATCTTGGATGACAAAGATAAAAGAACGCTGCTGTATGTTCCATTATTAAAGCAGCTTTTTACTACTGGTCACATTCTTAACAAAGCATTAGATAGTCATTTCATATCGGAGGGCAGAGGAGAAGAAGTGAAATACGAGTCTTTTCGAGATGGTCTGTTTTTCAAGGATAACCATTTTTGTCCGAAGGTTTGCTGCGAGTGTTGTTGAATTTATATGTTGATGATTTTGAAATTTGTAATCCACTTGGCACATCTCATAAAAAGCACAAGATCTGTGGCGTTTACTGGACTCTCAGCAATTTACCACCAGGTTGTCATTCTTCATTGTCTACAATTTATTTGGCCTTACTCTGCAGATCTGATGATGTGAGGAAATATGGCTGTGAAAAGGTACTGGAGCCCTTTTTGAGGAATCTTGCCATTGTGGAAAGTCAAGGTATTTTTGTTTCACAGCTTGGAGATTTTGTTAAAGGCACAATACAGTGTGTCATAGCAGACAATTTTGGAGCACATGGAATTGCTGGATTTATTGAAGGTTTTGCAGGTGAATACATTTGCCGCTTTTGTGTGGCAAAAAAGTCGGAAATTCAGGAGAGAGAAGTGAGTTCAGGGACATTTACTCTCCGAAGCAAAGAGATGCATGAAATGCATGTTAGATCAGCACAGGACAATGCACAACCTTGTTATGGTGTTAAAAGGAAGTGTGCTTTCTCTTCATATGTTTCCCATTTCAATGTCTGCACAGGCTACCCTCCAGCTGCTTTAAAAACATACTCTTGTCCATGGCAGTGAAGCATCAGTTCATGATTGCCTATAACTTGGCGTCAACCACAACCGAAAGGTGTAGCTTGACTGTCTCAGCTGTCTCAACTGTTTCTAGCCCCTTTTCCACCAAAGCATTTTGAGAGCCGGTTCGGAGCCGGTGCCTACTCGCGAACCAGTTCTTTGTGTTTCGACAGCCAAAGAACCGGTTCGCGGCCAGGAAAACTGGTTCCAAAGCGGCACCAACTCTTTGCTAGACTGGAACCGTTCTTTTACCACGTCATGCTGACGTAGGGGGCAGGGGGCGGGGTTATTGTGACCAACAACACGGTGACGTAATGACGTCGTTCGCTGGGCTCTCTAGTCAGGGGAAAGAGAAACAGGTCCTGAGAAGGTTCGCAAGTTGAACCAACTTTGAACCAGCACCAGTTCCGAACCAGTTCTTTTTTTTGTGGAAAAGAAGTATCTGTTGACATTTTGCATCAGGGTGTGCAACAGGTTCTGCAGTTGGAATACCCTGATATTACTCACATTCAGCTCACAAAGAATGCGTCTGTTAATGGTGTTAACTACAGAGACGGTATGGTTGTTGTTCATGGCTCTGCTGGTGGCTTACCAGAGTTTGCTGAGGTTATCCAGATGGTTGTAGTGGAGAAAAGCTTGAGCTTTATTGTTAAAAAGCTTGGAGCATGGTATAGGGAGCATTTTAGGGCATTTGAGTTATGTCCCACTTCAGAAGTCTCCCTCATTCAATTTGGTGCCTTGTTGGACCAATACCCCTTGGCAGATTACAGGATCGGAGGCCGGCGAATGGTGACACTTAAAAGATTCATACAGATACAAGTTTGGATTATGGTAGTTCATGTTGTGTTCATATGCTGAATGAGTTGACACACTAATACACTAAATATGGTAACAAGAGGGCTGCCTAACATTTCTTACAGGAAGAATAATTTTGTTATTTTGTTAGTAATGAGAGAGAAAATTTTCTAAGGGAAATTATCCAGTCATCTGACATCTCCCTGTACTAAATTACCCTCATGTTGCTGTTTGTTATAGACATATACATGTTAAGAAATTTGTGACTAAAATAATGCAAATTACTGTTCAAATCTGTCAGTTTAAATGTATCATGTTCAAAGGAAGAACTACCACACAACCATAAACAAAGAAAAAAGCAAAGTATTTTTCATTCCACGCAAAGAAAGTAACAATGAAAAGGTAAAAATGTATTGTGTTTTCAAGTGCAGAATAACATTACAGTTTGGAATTGTGTGGTGGTATGTTCCTGCTCTAATTCGGTTCATAAAACTTATACTTAAATTACAATAGTGCGAAATGCTGATTTAACTTTTTTTGTCTTCTTTAACAATTAGATTGAAAAAAAGCACAGCATCCGAAGTTGAGAGTCATTGTGGACGACGATGACTACAGAAGACTTGATCTCCATTCAGGAATGCCAGAAACTTCGACAGAGTTACACAATACAATTTGCCAAGCATTTGGAATTGAAACTGACTTTTGTATTCAGTTCATGGATCCTGACTTCAACAATGAATTCATGAATGGTACATAAATACAGGACATGGCAACAAACATGGTAACAAACCTGATGCATAACAAAATCAGTGTGTTGACTCCACAATGATGGCAGCTGTAGTCCTATCGATGTCTATACGCTGGTACACCCTGGTGCAATGAACAACTCTGACATCCAATAATTATTACCAGACTCTGAAAAACTATGTGTGAGGCAATAAAATCCTGAAGAGTAAAACAACATAGATGTTGTTGCAGGATGATGTAAATTTTCATTAATCGGCTAAAACATTTTAAACGATAAGTTAGTCTTTATTCATTATTTTTCTTATTGTTTAATTAAAAGACAAAAAACCAACAATGTGTTAGTCCATCTCTCTCCCATTCTTACTTCTGTGTATCTACTCAATTTCTAGAAAAGTTGGGATATTTTCCACAATTCCATAAAAACAAAAATATGTGTTTATTCAAATGAACCTTTATTTAACTAACAATAATATTTTCAATAGTTTTACTGACCAGTGTAATTGTACATTGTAAATATAAAGACATTTAGAATTTTCAGGTCATTAAAATCTATTACATAAATACATGTTTTCTTTTTGTCATCTATATTCTACAAATATACAGGACCTCGAAGGAGATGACATCCTGAGAGACCTGCAGAAATCCTCCATGGGCGTATATGTCAACAAGGAAGGTGGAGAAATTGGAGCTCATGATGACATTGGCATTTATGTTGAAGGAGAAATCATTCTGGACAACATTGGATCTGTAGCCCAAGCATGTGCAACGATGCTGGGAGTCATCTATGTACTGAACATGGCTTACCCCAAAGAGCTGAAATACTTCTATGAATTCATTCAAAAAGTGCTCTTGCAAATGGATGGAGAAAGGCTTTCCCCCAAAGTCCTTGGACTAAAGAACAAAATCATTGCTGGACTGTAGCATTTCTTCAGCTGCTCTTGTGAATGCCGATAAGCTGCATTTTTATATCTGGTTTGGGAGAAGTTAAGCACTTTGAGATAAACTGTTGGTGACGTCTGCGCTATTAAACCATTGCATAAGAAGAGGACGCAATGAGATGACGTCATTAAGAGAGCTCCAGTCAAAGTTGACATGATGGGACCTTGTGGAAAATATCGAATTATGACATTAATTGTTAGTTTCATGTAGGAATGTTACAGCCTCCTAATTCATTGCTCCACATAGATGTAATGTTTTCATTTGCCACTTTTATTGGACATTAAAGTCACATGTTTCATGTATGTCAAGATTTATTCAGTAAGTGTGTCTCCATATTGATACACCATCTTTTTCACCTCAGTCAAGCATTGAATGTAACTGCAGTATTTTGTAATCTCAGCAGCAGGTTTATTTTCTTGCAGCTGCGGACGGTTCTGGTGCTATAGTATTTTTGTTCTGTATAGTACTGGTATATTTCGTTATTTGTATATGTTGTGCTCTTGCAAATGGAAAGTGAGTGGTGGACTGTAATAAAGTGTGTGGATATATATACACAGCTACTGTTGTTAACATTTTAAGCTGTACTTGGAACGTTTTGGAATATTTACTCAAAATGAATACTGCAATCCTAGAAATAGGTCCTTGTTTTGTGAAAAATGGGTATTAGCTCAATGTAAGTGTTTGCAGTTTAATGTGCTCTCACACAAGTTCCTCACTGTTTGCTGTCTTTCAGCTATTCTGGTTCATTTGTTGTTTTGGTTTTGTAACGAATGGTATGATGTATTTTATGTTAATGGATGATACTAAGGCATTTTGTTATAAGAAAGCAATTTGAGGAATGGTGACTACTGAGTTACATTACTGACAGTCTTGTTTGGCAGAGCAAAAATGGTGTTCCTTCTCTTGGACCAGGAAAATAAAGTAAGAGTTGAAAATATTTGGTTTGCTTTATTTATCTGAATATTAATGAAAGTTAAGATACAAATAGCGATTTAATAAACTATTGGATTAAACTTCATTTTAGTACGTAGAAAGAAAACCATTAAATTGATCTGGATGCACATTATTCATTTTAGTGTACTGAACATAGAAAATTGAGTAAATTCTACTCAAAATAGCCGGATTGGGTTAAAATTTGGCGGAGGTGTTGGTAAACCAGAAGCGTGTGGACCTGATTGTATGGAAATGTCGGTCACAGTGGCTTGAAGACTCAGATGGTAGTGGACTGGAGGCGGTGAACTCTGAGTGGTGCAAGAAGCCTTCATTTATTAATAATTCCTCTCAACCCTTCATCCATCACACTTCGACCCCTAGCTCTCATCGGGTTTGAGATCAGAATCGGGTTTATTGCCAGGTACATTTTCACATACGAGGAATTCCTTACAGGGGCAGTTTGAAGGCATCTTACAAGACAGGAAAGATCGTGTGAGTCGTTTGGAACAGCACTTGGTGTTCCGAGATCTGAGGGAAGACCGAAGTGGTGGGATTATCCGGGTGGTGTAGTTTAAGTGGCCTACTAGTGAGAAAAGTTGCCGTTTGGTGCAACGGTAGCCCAGGAGGAAATTGGAAATATCTAAGGAAATACGGTGGATTTTCTCAGGGGGCAAGGATGCCTGGAGTAACACTGAGTTGAGGGTGATACCCAAGAACTCTAGGGATGTGTTGGAGCCTTCTGTTTTTTCTGGGGAGAGAGGGACTCCAAGTTCATGGAAAGCTGAACTCAAGATGTTCAGGCCATAAGATGGTGGCGTAGAGGGTGGCAGGACGGTGAGAAGTCATCTAGGAGGTGAATGACGAATGGGAGTTTGAAGTAGTTAGTCAAGATCTAGCAAAGTGCTAGTACAGCGAAGTGTTAAATGATGCCAGAAGACGAAACCGATGGAAAACCAAGCTTGTGGTGATAAACTTGAAACAGTACAGTACGAACACGCTGGAGACTGCATCCAAAGGTGAGCGGCTATTAAAATCAGTCATGGACTCGGCATGTGCAGACCTTTTTTTCAATACAGTTTATGGTGCAGGTACGTAATGAGAAAAAAAAGTGTGCTCTTCTCTTTCTTTCAGTGTGTTGCTTCCATGTTTGGCTGCAAGCAAAACCAGGCAAAATCCTTTTTGCCTTGATCTGGTTCAGCTTGTGGCCACCTTCATGGCTAAAATGCCTCACTGACTTCAATCAAAGCCACATTTTTAAATCTCACTGCAGCATTTCATTTTGAAGTAAAGTAGTGATATTTGGCATTTTCATTCTAATCCACCAGATTTAACAGTTCCAATTGTAGGCTGATCAATGAAATTTTTGCCAGTCATATTTTGGAGCCGTATGACTACCAGGGCGCCCTATGAGTGACTTGTTTGTGTGAAATAAGTTTTTTAATCAATATCTGACTCATCAATGTAAAATTTTAAATTGGAAACTGCAACAACTTTTAAAACTTGAACAGCAGAGAACACAACGGATAATATGAAATTTGAATTTGAAACTGAAATATCCAGGCTTTGAACAATAAGTGATGTGTGATAGTGAAACAAATGAAGAGTGTGTGTGTGTGTGTGTGTGTGTGTGTGTGTGTGTGTTGTGAGAGATTTGGTGCTCTTTACAAATGCACCTGATACACTTGGTCCAGGTGGTGGAAGACCTCTTTTTTAGGCCTGTGCACAACCAGCACACACCTCTCCTTCTAGCCGGTGGTTTACAAACATACTTACCTCAAACAAACACATGAAATCAGTAAGAATAGACAAAAGTCTGGAATCAATTCATTTAGTAATAACATCCAATCACATACCTTGTCAAGGTTTTCCACGCCACCCTTGCAGCAATTGTAGTCAACCACAATTTGTGGTTTCTGCTTCTCATCCTGATGTAGAGCTGGCTCCAGGTGTTAGGTGCTCAGAAGGAGGACATTTCTTCCCCACGGCAGGATGTAGCTCACTGCTGTGGTGGAGGTTGTGAATGCAAACAGATATGAGAAGACAGCTCTCCCCTGTTTTAGTTTGGGGGGAAGCTCAGGCTTGTTGATAACTCTGCTGCTCCAGCTGGCCCTGCTCAGCTGGTACCCTCCTCCGGCTAGGCCTGCTCTGCTAACCCTGATGCTCCAGTTAAGCCTGCTTTCCTAACTTGCTTGTCTAGTTTAGCCTGCTTTACTATTCTGCTCCTCCAGCTAAGTCTATTCTACTAGACTCCTTCTGACATCTAGGTGACAACCTTTTTAATATTATTCCCCAAAGCAGCTGCAGACAGTTTGTGTGACGTGGTCATTGTTCCCCATTATTTTTATTCGGATTTAATCAAAATGGCCAATGTCATCATTTCATTTCGTGGTTTTATGATACTATTGCAGTTCCACAAATCAAATGTACACCCTTTATGTATAGATACATCTTCTTATTTAAAATCAAACCAAGGAACAAACACTTTGTCTATCAATTGTCATGAAAGTGATCCCTTACAAGGCACATATATAAAAATTCACCTTACACACTGCTAATTTTGGACACTATCCGTTCAGTACATTATACTGGGACACAAAACACCAATTGTCTAAAATCCAAGATTAAAAACAGTTTATCAAGGTTGCTTATTCTATTGCTACTGTTGTTGTCAGGAAATGTAAATAGTGATCCTGGCCCAGAGCCTTATATGGTCAATAACCTAGATCTCCTTTCGACACTTGAAGACTTTAGTAATAGACATGGACTTGGTTTTTTACACTTCAATCGACGTAGCCTTGTGCCAAAATTAGATCTTTTTAAAACATGGTTCATAACTGCCAAACCTAATATAGTGCTTGCTTCAGAGTCCTGGCTGAAACCAACTGTACCTGATAATATTATTCATATCGCTGGTTACAATGTGTTTCGAGCAGATAGAAAAGGCAGATCTGGGGGGGTGGACATGTATGTAACTGAGCATTTACAAGGATCACTGTTGCATTCTGTATCTATTCCCAGACAATTAGAATTTTTGGCTGTGCCAATAATTCTAGCTAATCCTCCCATTACAATAATTGGGTGCTACAGACCTCCCTCTGCATCTGCTGATTCTATTTCTAATCTGTCTGATCTTTTATCCAAATATCTGTCTCATGAGTTGATCTTAATGGGAGATTTGAACTTAGACTGGTTAAACGAGAAATCCACAATCTTTAAGCAGTCATGTGACACACTGAACCTCACCCAGCTTATTGATAGCCCTACCAGGATCAATTTAGTTAAACCAGGAAATTATACTCTTATTGACATTATTTTAACAAACATTCCTCACAAGTATACATCTATAGGAGTATTTCCAAATGACATCAGCGACCATTGCTGTATTGCATTTGTGAGAAATACTAAAATGATAAAGTCAAAGAGTCAAATTATCCAAAAACGTTATTTCAAACATTTCTCTGAGCAAGCCTTTCTTCGTGATATAGCTCTGGTGAACTGGCAACAAATAAATGTAATACCCTCTGTTGATGATGCTCTCACCTTTTTCTATGATAATCTAATTTCAATAATGAACAAACATGCTCTGTTTAAAAAACTTAGAATAAAAAATAGGGATAATCCCTGGTTTACAAAAGATCTGGCTGATTTATTGCATGAGCGAAATAAACAATGGTCAGTTGCCAGAAAAACCAAGTCTCAATCCGGTTGGCAGCGCTTCCGTGAACTTAGAAACAAAAGTACTTCATTTATTAGAAAATCTAAATCTAGCTATTATTTAAAACTAACCACAGATAACCTTAATGATCATTCCAAGTTCTGAAAGACAATCAAAAGATTACAAAATAAACCAGCATCCAACCTCCCCCAGAAATTGAAACAAAATGATTCTTACATTGCTGATAAAAAGGACATGTCAAACTTATTTAATAGTCACTTTAAAAAGGCTGGTCACATCTTTGACTCATCACAGGTTGTTCATGAATCACCTGAATCAAAAATAAATCAAATAAACTTATATATCCCTAGCCCTAATTCCAATTTTAACTTTACACCTGTGCAAATGTCTGATGTTTTGCATGCTTTGCAAATTTTAGATCTGCAAAAGTCTGCAGGGCCTGATGGACTAGATCCTTTTTTCCTTAAATTAGCTGCACCGATTATTGCACAACCCGTTACTGATATTTTTAATCTGTCAATTGCTTCAAATACATTTCCTGCTCTGTGAAAACAAGCCTTTGTCATTCCCTTATTTAAATCAGGTGATCCCACAGACATGAACAACTACAGACCTATTTCAAATCTTTCAGTTCTAGCAAAAGTGTCTGAGACAATGGTGTCTGTCCAGTTCAAACAATTACTTCAAACATACAACATTCTTAACAATTTTCAATCTGGCTTTACGGCAGGACACAGTACAATCACAACAACTTAAAAGGTAATAGATGATGTTAAAAAAGCACTTTAAAGTAAACATGCTTGTTTAGCATTGTTTATTGACCTGACCAAAGCGTTTGACACTGTTGATCACTGTCACCTCATCAACATTATACAAAAAATTGGCTTTAGTACAAACATGGTTAGTTGGATTAACAGCTACTGAACAAAGCGCATTCAGTTTGTTCGGTTTGGTCCTGTTTTGTCTGATGCGGTCACACTGAACAAGGGGGTCCCACAAGGGTCTATTTTAGGGCCCTTGTTCTTTTTAATCTATATTAATCAAATCTGTGATCGGCTTAAATTCTCCTCGTACCATATGTATGCAGATGATACAATTCTATACTCGTCAGCGCCCTCTCTAGATACAGTACATTTGAATCTTCAGACTGATTTTATCACCTTACAAAATCCTCTTCATGATTCAAAATTAGTCCTAAATGTTAGCAAAACCAAAGTTATGTTGTTTTCTCATAATTCTGCTGTAACCCTTCCTCCTATAAAAACTCTGGATGGTGATATCATAAAGGTTGTAGACACATACAAATATCTTGGTATTTGGCTGGATAAAGACCTAAATTTTAAACATTACATTACATATTTGATAAAAAAGCTCAAATTTACTTTAGGTTTTGTGTATAGTTTGAAAACATGCTTTTCTAATTTTTCCCGTAAGCGGCTTGTAACAAGTCTGTTTTTATCACAGCTGGACTACGGAGACACCATCTATAGATTTGCTTGTCCCACTACCTTAGCTAAACTGGACCCCATTTACCATGCTGCTCTGAGGTATATAACAGGTTCACCCTATAGGACTCACCATTGTACTTTACATACCCTTGCTGGGTTTACTTCACTCAGTATTCGAAGAATGAAGCATTGGTACATTTTCATTTACAAAGCCATTTTAGGAAAATTGCCATCATATATCTACTGTAAATGTATTGCCCTCCAGAACACACAGTCTCAGGGCCAGTAGCTGGCTGCGGATTAAAGTACCCTTGGTCCCATGGTCTTGAAATGATCTACAGCTCAAGTTGAAGTTGGAGTCTCTTATTCCTGTATCCAGTTTTAAACAAAAACTGTCAGAGGTTTTAAACACATCTTGCACCTGTAACACTTTTAAATTTCAAATTATGATGTTTAAATACTTTGTGGTAATTAATTTAATAATACTGTTACTCTTATGAAGAATGTTGCTGTACATGTAATGCCTTGTTGTACACTTTGTGCTGTTCACATCTTATCAGGATTAAAGAGTTAAAATAAAGGTAAAATAAAATAAATAAATTGTTTGCCCTGATGGTGATACCAGGGCCCTTTTCTTCCTCAGAAACTCCTGGGCAAGTGAGTAGGAAGTAAGTTTGAGCCCCTTGAGCCCCTCAGTCAGGTACAGGATGACTCGTTTTCCCTGGCCCACCTCCAGAGCTCCACTAGAGGCTTTTCCAGTACAGGTCTGACATATTATGTGGCAACGTCTGCTGTGACCCACATTGTCAGCCTGTTGTTTGCTGGCTTGCTGGGCATCTCTGTCGTCCCCTGGACTGAACAGGAATGGGAGGCGCTGTGTCTATCCTTCCACATATTCCAGAAAGCAGAAAGCTTGTCTTCTGCGTGGTGAGAAGGACGGGTGAGTCGGTCATCAAATCTGAGGCTTCGCTTATCATTTAAAATAGTTTGTAGGACATGGTGGCGATGAAGACTAGTCTCCCACTCTGTTCATTGCACAGACTGTGGGTAGATTCCCCTTTGGACCGGTACATACCTGTCAGGATGTGCATCCACATCACTCCATCCTGACACTGAAGCTGCAGCTTTGTTTACGTTGCACTGAAAGCTCGACTCTCACCACTATGTGCAGGATTAAATAAGTATAAAATAAGTAATAAGTAATAAATAAAGCTTCACAGTTTGGTCCCTCTGCCAGAGTTTAGCCAGTGAACAGCAGGCTAGTAGCCTTCATGTCTCTGATATGAATAGCACTTTAAACTGGTGCACCACTCATGTAACTTTGTTTTCGCTTTGTGCAAGTGGCTGCATCCCTAGACCAGAATTGCCAGTTCTGTCTTCTGTCCACTCACTGTCAGGATGGGATGGATCTTTGGGCGGCAGCAACATGAAAACATGGTTTTCCTGTCCAACGAAGGTTAAAGTCAAGGACAACTGGACTTGGTTGAAGATACTGGAAGACATTTCGTCCCTCGTCCAAGGAGCTTCTTCAGTTCTGACTGACTGGAAGGGAAAATATTTAACCTCAGTGGGGTTGTTTGCCAGGATCGTCGATACTGCTGATTCGTTAGTGTTCTTGGTTGCTCTAACGACAGACTGTAGATGGCTTCCTTGACCCCTCTTTCAAACCATCCATCTTCTCTGTCTTCTCTGTGATTAGACTGCAGAGTCTTGACCTGAGGAGTTGGCCCTTCTGTGTTGGGCCATGCATTTGTGTAGTGGTTGTTTGGTCTCCCCAATATACAGGTCTGTGCATTCCTCACTGCATTGAACCACATACACTAGATTGCTTGTCTTTTGTTTGCTGTAACGACTGTCGTTACAGCAACCAGGAACACTAATGAACCAGCAGTATCGACGATCCTGGCAAACGACCCCACTTAAAATTTGAAAAAGTACACCTTACAGGTCCCTCCCCCTTGCTTTCTGCTGCGCTACAGCCCTCCCTCCACAGCTCCTCCCCCACAGCGGAGCCTGCTGTGAACGCGCAGGCTAGTAAGCAGGGCCACCCATGATGGCGAAAAACAGCGATGGCAAATTCACTGGTAGGAACGAAACATCAACAATATGCTTTACATTGACTATGGCCTGCCCATATTTTGACTACAAACTTGGTCCTCAAATCATTACATATTTTGCAATACATGTAATGTAACTTTATAACGTTGCACTCTAACGTTAGTAAGCTAACATAACAGTAGCTAACGTTACAGTACGTAAGTAATTATTCTAGCGATATGTAATGTTAGATAAGGTTTTCTAGTACATTATGTCAGCAACATGCCAAGTGTATTAGCAGGTTTCAATTGTTGCTTTGCACAGTGCGTGACAGTCCAGTAGCCCTTGACTTTATCCTTCATTGGATAATTATGACCTGGATGACTGAGAATCTTCATAGACCTGGTTTTCCTGCTGAGTTCTACAAGGACTTCTGGGAAACGCTTACACCCACATTTTAAAAGATGGAAATGCAACTGAGAGGGAGTTGAATTTTGCCCCCAACAATGAACTCTGCCAATATCAGTCTGCTCCTTAAACCAGACGAAGATCCCACACTCCCATCTAGTTATCGTCCAATAGGACTTGTTTACGCACATCCTAAAATCATCTGCAAAGCCCTAACCAAAAGTCTAGAGAAGTTCACTCTGTATAATACACCCCGACCAAACAGGATTTATTACGGGTAGAAACTCCACTAACAGTACACACAGGGCACTTAATGCCATAGACTATGTAGAGTTGTCTCTTTGTATGCATAAAAAGCATTTGATAGAGTAAACTGGAAATTTATATTCGCTTCTTTACATAAATTTGGAATTAAATACTCCTTCATAGACTGGATTAAAACATTATACAGTTCCCCAAGCGCTTTAGTCAGGTCAAGTGATCATACATCTCCAAGTTTCAGTCTTCAGCGGGGCACCAGGCAGGGTTGCCCGCTCTTTCCCTCGCCTTTTTTTATAGAACCATTAGCATCTGCCATTAGTCAAAATAAAAATATTGGAAGGAATTCAAACAGGAAATGAAAACAGGAAAAAAAACTACACAAGGTAAGCCTGTATGCTGATGATGTAATACTTTTCCTTCCAAACTACTCTTTCTGAAACAATCTCTCTTATTGATAAATTCTCATACATCTCAGACTTCTCCATTAACTAGAGTAAACCCATATTTTACGTGTAATGTGTGCTATCCAGAGTATCAGTCAGGGAATATTAAATATCACTCTGTCAATATTTCCTCAAGAGTCTGACGTTGATCCAATGACATTAGAGTTGACAGCATGATGTTCATTTATTGTACTTTCAATGATGATTGCTATCTGGGTGTGTCTGCAAGTGTTTTATAATAATAATAATAATAATAATAATAATAATAATAATAACTTTGCCTAGAGCCTTTCACAAACCCAAGGACGCTTAACAAACAAAGGGGTAAGAGGTGAAGGTGTGAGGCCAGGGGAGATTAAATTCCATAAGCCTTAGTGAAGAGGTAAGCTGGGTTTTAAAGGTTATAATAGAGGAGGCAGAGCTAATAGCAAGAGGAAGCTTGTTCCAGAGCGATGGTGCACTGACACAGAAGGCTCTGTCACCAAATGTCCGGAGCCTGGAATTAGAGACAACAAGCAGGTCCTTGTCAAAGAACCGCAGGGACCGTGACTGAGTGTAGGGGTGGAGCAGATCTTTGAGGTACTGAGGTGCAAATCCATGGAGAGATTTGTATGTCAGTAGGAGAATTTTATATTTGATCCGGGACTTAATTGGCAGCCAGTGGAGCTTCTTCAGGATGGGAGTGATGTGAAGTCCAAGTTTTGTGTGGGTGAGCATCCTAGCCGCAGAGTTCTGGACATACTGAAGTCTGTCAGTAGCCTTACTAGGCAGACCGAAAAGGATACCGTTGCAGTAGTCAAGTCGGGAGGTGATGAAGGAGTGGATGAGGGTCTCAGCTACAGAATTGGAAAGCCACTGTCGGAGTCTGGAGATGTTCTTAAGATGATAAAAGGCAGTTTTAGTAGTGTTTTTGATGTGATGACGCCCAGGTTGCTTACTTGAGGGGATGCAGAGATTGAGTAGCCATCCACATCCAATGTGATGTCACCAAACTTTTTGAGAAGTGACTGTGGGGCAAACACCATGAGTTCTGTTTTGTCTTTATTGAGTTTGAGGAGGTTACTGTCCATCCAGTTCTTGATGTCCTTCAGGCAGTTGAAAAGTGGCACTGGTGGAAGGGGAGTAGATGGCTTAGTGCTGATGTAGAGCTGGGTGTCATCCGCATAGCAGTGGAAGAGGAGTCCATGTTTCCGGATGATCATCCCAAGGGGTAGCATGTAGATATTGAGTAGTAGCGGGCCAAGCCCCCATCTGAGGCACTCCATGTGAGACTGGCGCCAATTCAGAGCTGGTGCCCTTAAGGGTGATGAATTGTTGCCTGTTGGTGAGATAGGATTGAAACCAAGAATACACAGTACCAGTGAGGCCAATGAATTCGGAGAGGCGAGTGGGAGACTGTGTGGAAGGCTGCAGAGAGGTCGAGAAGAATTAAGATGCTGACATGGCCAGAGTCAGCTGCCATGAGAAGGTCATTTGTGATTTTGATGAGGGCAGTTTCTGTGCTATGATGTGTCCGGAAGCCAGATTGAAATGGCTCATAGAGGTTGTGATGTAGCATATGATGGTTGAGTTGGGCACAGCTCTTTCCAATAACTTGCATGTAAAAGGTAGGTTGGAGATTGGGCGGTAATGATTTGGATCATCTGGGTCCAGGCCAGATTTTTTGAGTGTAGGGATCACTGCCGCAGTTTTAAAGCTGGTGGGCACCACCCCAGAAGACAGCGAGGTGTTGATGATGTTGACCAGTGTAGGACACAGAGTTGGAAGACATGCCTTGACCAAGACAGTTGGCATTGGATCCTGTTTACTA
This sequence comes from Lepomis macrochirus, assembly GCA_024633595.2. NCBI lineage: Eukaryota > Metazoa > Chordata > Actinopteri > Centrarchiformes > Centrarchidae > Lepomis > Lepomis macrochirus. Next base: position 2,784,415 of record JALXJV020000021.1, read on the forward strand.
GTCGAGGCCTTAGCTTTTGATACTAGCTCAAGAACTTGAGCTGTATTAAGCAGGGAGAAAGAGGAGAGGCAGTCCTGCGATGTGGAGACAGTTGAAGAGTTTATGTCCAGCAACGGTGTAGTTGGGTGGGAGGAGCTGGAAAGTTGCAATTGCTGGTGGATGGTTTCAACCTTTTTCTGGAAATGTTCCAGGAACCTGGAGCATAGGCCAGAAGCGTCAGATGGTTGAGGCGGGTCAGGTGGGCAAAGTAGGCAGTTGATTGAGGAAAAAAGCTGTTTAGGTTGTAGCCTTTATTTTTAATAATACCAACTATACTTTAAACTTTCCATACATTTTATGTGACTTTCAGATAAGGGTGTAACCCCAATCAGCACTGCTCAGGTGGTTATTCTGAGTGGAAACCGAGTAAAATCAGTCTTGCGTTGCTCGAAGCGTCTGCGTTCACATACTTGAGTGGGTCAAGTCTGTGCCTTTGCTCCGCTCATTACACTGTTTGATTTATGTTCATGTGTGTTGGGTGATTTGTTCATTAGGCCTCTCAGCTGAATCCTAAACGCTGCTCGGGTTAACAGCAGAGCCTTTCAGTAAACATTTGCTATAAATGACTGAACCGAAGTCTTAGATTTGAAGCTTCCAGTGATGGAGACTAACAATGTACATTTACTCAACAACTGCACTGAAATACAATATAAAGTCATTTTAATAAGTTTCAGAAATGTAGTGTAGAGTATTTGTACACTGTAGTATGCTTCTTTCACTCCTGGTTTCTCTTCATAATAATGACACCAGGAACAAGTCTGGTGAGCTGTGAAACTGGAGCAGATGGAAGTTCCTGATGTCTTTAGTTTATTCACCTTTCTTTCTAAACCTCCTGTTATGGTGACAATCTACAATATGCGTGGGTGTTGGCGTGTCAACTAGAAATTCTGTTGCTGTCCAATAAATGGCAGCTTAAACTCGTTGGACAGGCTGGGTGTGTTTTATAAAGCAACAGTCTGTGGGTAGAATAAAGACAAAGCCAACAGGTTTGACTTCCGTGTATAAGTTCTGCACAGAACTTCATTGTAAGGGCAGAAAATTGTATTTTTCTTACACTTATCCATTTATGCAAGTACTTATAATAGTGCTATTTTTCTTTTATTATTATTATGTCTTATACATTGTTTAAGCTTCAACGTGTTCCTTTCATTATTATTCTTCTTATTATTCTCATTCTGCTAGTCTGTCCACAGGTGTGTAGGGTTTAAGTCAAGGATGTGGAGTTGTTTTCTGTTCCTCTCCTGTTTTGTCTGGGACCAGGCAGAGCAGGCAGAGGATCTTTTTGTTCCCCAAAACATAGATACTCATAGACTGTGTAAATGACTATGCACCCCTTTGTTCTGGGCCAGACGTTAGTGACAAATGCCAGCTTAAACTCGTTGGACAGGCTGGGTGTGTTTTATAAAGCAGCAGTCTGTGGGTAGAATAAAGACAAAGCCAAAAGGTTTGACTTCCGTGTATAAATTACTTCTGCATAGCTTTCGCATTGTGCGGCTCCACAGGAGGAACGGGAAAAGTTCTGCACAGAACTTCATCACTTAGAACAAGTTCCTGCTACTGTCAGTGTTGTATTCACACTGTAGGAAAGCTTGTTCTTCCGAAGAGTCTTTGTTTAAAGGAAATGTAAAATGTAGTCCTCTGTACTCCTTCAATTAATCATCCTTTCATTCTCAAAAGTTTGAGAATGAAAGTTTGAGAACTTGAAAAAAACACTGCATTGATGTTGCACCTGATATTTTCTAATTTTGAAATTCTAGAAATTCTGATATCCTTAATGTGTCTCATCAAAAGGACCTGTGAGGCTGAGTAGGTGTCATATTAGTAATTGCCTCCATTGTATTCCATAGTTTGTTTGAGTTAATTTCTGTAAAACTCTGTTCAATGAATTCTTTATGTCTCCTCCTGGCTTCGCTAAGGAAGAGATTAAGTTCTGTTAGTACAATTTTCAGTTGTGCTCTGTCCTGGTTCTTCAATGACAATTTCTTGTGGTTGATACAGTCTTTAACCTCCTTAGTTATGTATGGTTTGTTGTTAGGATATACAGTTATGTCTTTCTGAGGTATAATATTGTCCACACAGAATTTTATGTAATCCCTAACAGTCTCTGCCGCTTTAACAAAGTCCAGTTTGTGAAAGATGCACCATGCTGTTGAGAGAAAGCACCAGACCTGTACAGACTTGGTGTATGGTTTACTGCTCTTAAGAACAGTTCTGTAAGTGGGGATGAGATTGACTGAGTTATGGTCTCCACCAGTGTTGGGTGTAACTTGTTACAAAGTAACGCATTACAGTAATAATATTACTTTTTTCAGTAACTGGTAGTGTAAGGCATTACTCGTCTGAAAATGGTAATATTATTACAGTTTTCCCGAGCTAGTTACTTGCGTTACATTTGCCAGTAGCACCTTCATCACACACAAGGCACACAACACAGAGAACAGAAGGGAAGGGGGGAGGAGGGCGTGAATGGAACAGTGATTGGTCTGGGTTTGGCACGAGGTATCATTTACCATCACCGATTGGTCGACACCCGGCAGCCAGCAGCAGAGCGGCACCCTCAAAGACAGATGAGGAAAAATGGAAGCGTCAACAACGGCAAGCTCTTTTTCAGAGGAAGGTTCCCAGCAACAGAAAGCTAGTTTCGACGGGTGGAGATTCAGTCATTATTTTGAATATGTTCAACGGAAGGAAAATAACTTGACGGTGAAGTGCACACTCTGCCCGGGGAGAAAGCTGCTCTCCACCGCTTGTAACTCTACCTCCAACTTGAAGAAGCACCTGCAGCGACAGCACGGACACATCAAGCTCGTTGCGAAGCGACAGAGTGACATGAACAAGCAGCCCCACAAGCAGCAAAAACTTTCATTTGAACATAAAGTACTACCAACATCAAAATCCGAGCTAAATAAGCTTGTTGCCTTGTACATAGTATAAGAAATGTTACCTCTTTCTACCGTCGAATCGCTGTCTTTTAGAAAGATAATTAGCAAAATACCGATAGCAGGGACAGACCAGCCATTTTCCGACAGGAAAACCTTCGCAATGTATCTAGATAAATGTTACGCCATGATGGAAAGTGAGCTGAAGAAAACGTTTGAGAGCACTGAGTATGTGTCAACGACCGCTGACATCTGGACTTGTCACAACAAAAGCTACATAGGCATGACTGCCCTTTGGATTGATCCAAGCAACTTCCATCGTGAAAAAGCAGCCCTTGCCTGCAAACGAATCAAAGGACGACACACATATGACATTGTGGCCACTGAAATTGACCAGGTTCACTCATCTTATGGACTGTCAGAGAAGGTCACAGCAACAGTCACAGACAATGGATCGAATTTTGTTAAGGCTTTCAGGTCAGTTGAATAATAGTTTACTTACTTGTACTTATTTGCAAATGTATAAGTTAATGAATTGTTTAACCCCTTTAACTGTCACCCCCCCCCCTTTTTTCACATAGACAAAAAAATCACTATATAAACTTTGAATATGAAATATTTTTGTTGCAAATTGATAAATTACTGCTCCTCTGTAATTTATTTTAAAAAAAAAATTTTTTTAAAAATATGAAAACTAGAGATTGTGAGCTTTCAAATGATTATAGTTTGTCAATATTACTTTAGGTTTTTACTAAGATATTATTGTTTTAAATATATATGGGCAAATATCCCACCTGTGGGACAGTGACAGTTAAGGGTTGATTGCATTAATCAAGAAGACACATGATATGATTACATTTGAATTGAATAGGCCACACATTATATATTTTTTTTCTTCTTGCACTTCTCACATTCAGTATGAGCCCAAGCCAGCAGCAGCAGCATCCGATTCAGAGGACGAGGGATCAGGGGAGGATGAAGAAGTGTCATTTACCGATGTACAAGAAGTGCTCTCCACGGAACAAGAAGACCCAGGACACTTTACTCTCCCCCCTCACTTAAGATGTGCCTCGCACACACTTAAGTAGATATCAACTGTTGATATTGAAAAATGGTTGACAGTGACAAACAAAACAATTTACAGAAGTGCCACTGCAAAGTGCTCTGCCCTCTGGAATAAGGCCAGCCGGTCTACAGTAGCTGCAGAGCTAGTGGAAAGCCTTCGTGGAAAAAAGCTCATGGTGCCTACAGTGACGAGATGGAACTCTTTCCACAATGCAGTTGCACGAATAACTGAGATATCCAGACCACAGTTGACAACTCTCTGCAGTCAGTTAGGTGTACGAGCCTTTTCCGGGCGAGAGTACAAATTCCTTGTAGAGTATTGCACAGTCACAAAACCGCTTACAAAAGCTTTGGACCATTTACAAGGTGAGATAAAGTATAGGTTAATGTAAACCTGTGGCTTCTTGCCTGACCTTTTTTTGAATGTTAAACATTTGAATCAAACAAGTAATTCATTCATTGATTCACATTCATTCATTCCAGGAGAAAATGATTGTTATTATGGCAATCTATTACCGACACTGGAGTCTCTGATGTCAAAGACCTTGGCATTGCGTCCCGGTAGGCTGTGAGTGTGTATTTAAGACTTACTAACTGTAACTTTGTGTGATATGAGAGAAGCCTGTCATATGCACAATTGCACATCCCTCCACTATCACAGATGCTTCCATTATCACAGTCTTCTAAATTTCACACTGAAATAGGCTCTTAGAGAATGTAAGAATTGTATACTGGTACTGTGTTTCTGAAGACCTGGTATAGTCAATATGCCTGTTGCATCATTTACATGTCAACTCCTTCCACAGGAAGGTATGTTTTTCCTCTTTAAGAGAAATATCTAATTTTAGAAATCTCTTTCTTACAGGCCATCAAAACCCGCTTTGCTTCTGTTTTGGACAGTAGAGAGGGTCTCCTGGCTGCTGTCACTCTGCCGAAGTTCAAGATGAGGTGGTTGAGGGAAGAGACCAGGAGAGAGGCCCTAAAGACTCTGCTGATAACAGAGTGCCGTGCTTCACCCCTGGCTGCCCCCCACAATGAGGAGCACGAGGTCAGGCCTCCACAGATTAGTCCAGCATCCAGCAGTAGTGAGGATGACTTTTTTGTGTTTGAGGAAGAGCAGGATTCAGGATCTTTTGGCCCAGACAGGGAGTTGATGGAGTACCTGAAGTCTGGGTCAGAGATGGGGGTCCTAGACAACTTCCCCAGAATTAAGAACTTATCTTTAAAATACAATACAGCACCAGCATCCAGTGCTCCAGTGGAGAGGCTATTCAGCCTGGGAAGCCTTGTTCTCACTCCAAGGAGGAACAGGTTAGGAGACAAGCGCTTTGAGAGACTCCTCCTTATGAGGTATAACCACTCACTTTGACAAATAAGCTGACACAATCAGAAGCCAGAAAATGCACTACAGTAAATGCCAACTGTATTTTTCCTTTTATTTACTTTGAGTCTTCTGTATTTGCTTTAACTCATTTCAACAACCTACCTCTCCTCTGCACTGTGTTTTACTTTTTAACAATTTACCTCTCCTCTACACAGTGCTGGTAAGGCCAGTCTTTTTTATTTATGGATATTTTTTTTTGAGGAAGTTAATATTTTTTTTGTTTGTACGTACTTGTTAATCAACAATCAAATTGATTTTTTGCACTAGATGGTTTTTGTTAAACATTGAGGAAGATAATATATTCTTGTACTTGTTATAAATTGACAATCAAATTGATTGTTTGCACTAGACAATGTTTGTTAAACATTGAGGAAGTTAATATATGTTTGGACTTGTTATAAATTGACAATCAAATTTATTGATTGTTTGCACCAGATGGTGTTTGTTAAACATTGAGGAAGTTAATACTTGTACTTGATTGCACAAGTACAGTTGTTTGTAGTTATTTGTGCTAGACAGTGCCAGTCTGTTGTTGGCGTAATAAAGACCCTAAAGAACACTCCTCCTTTGTATGTTCTCCCTCCATCTGATGCATTCTCAGGCAATTCTAGAGTAATTAAGAAAAAAAATAACTAGTAATATAACTAGTAATATAACTAGTTACTTTCTCCAGGGAGTAATAAAGTAAAGTAAGGCATTACTATTTTTGGGAGTAATATGTAATATGTAATATATTACTTTTTTGAGTAACTAGCCCCAACACTGGTCTCCACTTCCACTGCTACGCCGATGACGTCCAGATCTCCACCAAATCCATCACCACAGTTACCTCTGCAACTCTGATCAGCCTCACCGACATACAAACCTGGATGCAAACCAACTTCTTACAGTAAATAAATAAACTACAATAAATCTGACCTGATCATTCCAAAATCACAAAAAACACCAACAACGTTTGAACCCCACATCAGCCAAGTCACCAGGACCGCCTTCTTTCACGTCAAAACATTGCCTGTCTCCACCCATCACTCACCTTCTCTGCTGCTGAAACCCTGATCCACGCCTTCATTACATCCAGAACTGACTACTGCAACAGCATCCTCTGTGGTTCACCTGCCAAAGCCCTAAATAAACCTCAGTATTTTCCAAAACTCTGCTGCCCGCCTCCTCACCCACACATGCACCCCGTCCTCCAGAATCTTCACTAGCTCCCTGTTCCCACGCATTCAGTACAAAATCCTCCTCCTCACACATAAAGCCCTCCATAACAAGGCCCTACCTTCCCTTCCTACCTCACAGACCTGCTCCTCCACCACAATCCCTCTCTAAACTCACTAACCTCCTCTCACCACAGATCAGGACCAAGCGCCATACCTGGGCCAACAGAGCTTTCACCACTGCAGCCCCCTCCCTCTGGAACTCCTTACCCATACACATCCCAGATTGAAACACTTCCAAGGTAGAAATCTGATGGTTGAAGTTGTATAACACACAATTACTGATTGTGTGATGTTGATTTTTTTTTACCAGAATAAAAGAAGAACCAGAGTGAGAGCAAGTCCTGTGTGGCCATGCCATCCTTGGTTTGATATTTGATGACATTAATTTACATTTATTCATTTAGCCGATGCTTTTATCCAAAGTGACTTACAATTGTTATCAGAGGTCGCACGCCTCAGGAGCAAGTAGGGGTTAAGTGTCTTGCTCAGGGACACAACGGTGGATGGGTCATAGTGGGGGATTGAACCCAGATCTCTCACACCAATTCAGGCGTCTTATCCATTGTGCCATCACCACCTCACCACATTAATGTTTAAGTTGAGATTTACAAGAACTATTTTATTCCTACTGTGTGAAGGGAATACTGCTGGTAAAAAGCACCTTATTTGCTTAAATGGTTGCAAACCACATGTTATTGCACTTTTGTGTATAAACACAAACAACAGTAACTACAGTACGTTTAATTCAAAAGTGTGCAATACACTACTTTAGAATTCATTATTCAATTTTCAGAAGAAAATCCTGCGATTAAAAATCGTTGCCCAGCACTAAAAAATACACAAGTTTATTGTATTACATGTTGAGTCTGTTGTAAAAGGTATTTGGTATCTTTTAAAAAAATCCATTTTGTTGCCCATCCCTGAGCATCGTCATTGTTAGCGTGCTTCTGTGGGAGTCTACAACAACCACTCATCTTATGATATATATGATATATATCATAATGCTGTCACTCTCCTCTAACAGCCTGAAATGCTAAGGCATCTTAAACACTTCCAGCTGTCCCTATTATATAGAGACCAATCTACCTTCAATTAGTACTACATAATTGAAGTCTTTTTGATATTGTAGTGTTATATTAGAGCCTCAGTAGCCAATTTAAACAAATGACAATATCATTAGGCTATAATAGTACATTTAGGGTAATATCATAATTTGAATTGCAGTCCAACAGGTTAATCTCAACACAATGATCAAGTGTAATTTATATAAATATGCAGTCTATTAGTGAAGAAATTAATAATAGCAGAATAATTGCACATGAATCCTACAAGAGGTCTGTACCTCTGGTAAATTACTCGCCCTGCTCCAAATGTCTAGAGAAGAAAGTGTACAGCTGGGAGGAGGCCTCAGGGAAGACTTAGACTAGGTGGATTGATGGCACACTGGCCTCCGAACCCCCCAGGATCCCCGAGTCAGTTGTACTTATAGTTTATAAGTATAGATAGTTTTTACTTCAGATTCTCTGCTACAAGTCAAAAGCAATGAACTTCAGTGTTGACATATTTATATTTTGTCCAGCAGATGGCAGCAGAAGGCTCAGTAAATTTCCTGCTCTCTTTCTGACTGGATAGAATATAACAGTGATGGTAAAATGACTTTAGCAGTGCCATGTTTAGAAATGGAACTGTTGCCTGTTGGTAACTTTAGGTGATATAGGTGGAAGGTTCATTTATTCATCTCTGTGTAGTATTTTTTCTATTCTTTCTGTAGGTCTGTGAATGCTTCTCCTTCACAAAGCACCTTGTCAGTGTCACCTTGCTGCATGAGGACACATCAGCACATCCTGAAGATGCACTGAGCAACACCTTGAAGGCCAACCCAACGTTCAATGGAAGTGTGGAAGATATTTTAGTCAGCATTTTGCCATGAACTTTGAATATTTCATATGCTCAATAACTACTTATTACTGGGGTTCATTGGTCAAGTGCACTGAACTTTTAGTGTCTTCTTGCTCAGCCTTGTTAGTGTCAGGCTGTGGCGGGACATAAAGCCTCAGATTGGGGGGCGTGATAATACAATTGTGCCACAAGACTTGAAAATGGTCAAAAACAAGATGCAAACATTGCAAACATTTTAAACACTATTGTGAAGAAATATGAAATGCTGAAATATCTGAGTGGGGGACTGGGGGTACTCCACAAGAAGATACTGAGCATTAAACACTTAATTTCCTGCATTCTGGAGACATTTTGTGCTCCAATTTATGGTGAAGCTGTTGTTATTTATTTTATATTATATATTATTTATTTATTTAAACATATATTTGTATACAAATCTGGCTGGTTTCTCTGTCATCTTGACCAGTTTGTGTAAGCAGTCACAGCCACACTGGTCTGTGGGTAATAAAGGCAGCATCAAGTTATCATCAATGCTGCCTTTATGTTTGGAACAGCACTTGTCTCGCTGTCCGGTTAGACACCTTCTGAGACAGCAGTTTAGGCCGTTTCAAACCCAGCCAATGATTCAAAACTTATAAGACATCCGAACAAGAGACAATGGGGCCTTTATGGATATTAACAAAGTGTTACTAGCACCTGCACTCGGGCCTGATTAGTGGAGAAGACTAGATTTATGAATAAAAGGTACAAGGGTTGTTTATTTGCCATTATACAGCACAAGGCTGCATAACAAAACAATATTTGTAGTTCTTTAATTCTACACAAACAACATTTCACTAACAAAGACCACGCCTGCGAAGATAGATTTAAAATGGTTTATTGCTTATAAGAGCCGAGATAAGAGAGTGCCCGGAGGGTGGGCTGAGAGATGTAGGGATGAGGGAGAGAGTTGAGGGATGAGGGGTAGGCGTCGAGGTGTGATGGAAGAAGGGTTTACATTTTTTTAGCTTTAGACTCTGGCGATACTGTTGCCCTACTGCTATTAGATGTTACAGCTGCATTCGATACTGTCGACCACCAAATTTTATTGTCTCGGCTTGAAAATTGGGTGGGCATTAAGGGATTGGCCTTAGCCTGGATTACGTCATATTTGGCAGACAGGAGTTTTTTTCAGTTCAGGTTAATGATGCTGTGTCATCTCCGGCTCCTCTGTTGTGCGGAGTTCCTCAAGGGTCTGTCCTTGGGCCGTTACTTTTTTTTCAATATACTTACTGCCTCTTGGGTCAATCTTCAGAAGATACAATGTTTCGTTCCATCTTTATGCTGATGACTGTCAAATATATGTGCCACTAAGTCAGTCAAAAAACCCTTTTAGAGTGTCTGAATGAAGTGAAAGCATGGTTGGCTATGAATTTTTTGTATTTAAATGAGACTAAAACTGAGCTCATGTTACTTACTCCGAATGACTCAGCTGCTGCGGGTCCTGTTGATCTGGGTTGGGTAACCCGAGATATTAGCTCTGTAGTCACTAATCTCGGAGTCAAGTTGGATGGTTGTTTAAAACTTGATGCCCAGATTGGTGCAGTGGTGAAAACCAGTTTTTTTCAGCTGAGGCAACTGGCAAAAGTAAAACCATTTTTATCTCGACATGATTTTGAGATTTTAATCCATGCTTTTATTACCCCTCGCTTAGATTATTGTAATGCACTCTATAGTGGTCTTAGCAAAACACTTATGGCACGATTACAACTAGTTCAAAATGCAGCTGCTAGTCTTTTAACTGGAACTCGAAAATTTGACCATATTTCACCCATTCTCCAATCCTTACACTGGCTTCCAGTGCACTTTCGTATTGATTTTAAAATTCTTTTATTTGCTTTTAATTGCGTGCATGGCTTGGCCCCCCAATATTTGTCTGATCTGCTTGTTCCATCTCACATTCCATCTCGTTCACTCCGATCGGCTGATCAGGCACTGCTGGTAGTCCCTAAAACTAAACGTAAATGTAGAGGTGACCGTGCGTTTTCTGTGGCAGCTCCAAGGCTCTGGAATGAGCTGCCTTTAGATATTAGACTTACTGAGTCATTTTCTGTTTTTAAATCTCGTCTTAAAACTCATTTATTCTCTTTGGCTTTTAATACAGTTTGAGGGTTGTCCTTTTCAGTTTTGTATTGTGTTGTAATAATTTTTTGTGAATTATTGTTTTATTAATTGTCTTTGTTGTGCTTTTATTGTATGTATTTATTTGTAGACTGTGTTCAGCACTTTGGTCAACAGTGTTGTTTTTAAGGTGCTATATAAATAAAGGTGGACTGGATTGGAAGAAGGGTTGAGGGGAAGACATGTGAGGGATGAAGGACAGGAGCCGGATCTGTGCTGATAGATGTGGGAATGAGAGCAGACCGGTGTCTGCTGGCTGAGATTGTATGGGAAGAATGGAACGAGTGCCCGGAGGGTGGACTGAGGGATGCAGGGTCAAGGTAGAGGGTCAAGGAATAAGGGATGGGGGTCGAGGTGTGATGGATGAAGGGTTGAGGGGGAGACAGGATGAAGGGGAGGAGTTGGATCCATGCCGATGGATGCGTGAGTGAAGAGCACACCGGCGTCTGCTGGCAAGAAGGTGTGCAGGAGCCAGTGGAGTTGAGACTCCGAGTGGGGGAACTGTCTCTTAGTCGGCAGACGTGCAGAAACACCCAAAAGAACTTCAGATGGAAAGGTGTGCGTGAGCATTTCTGATATTGTTTAGGTCAGAGAATGTAAGTGAGCTATGCTGGTGAGGACCATAGGCCAAGGATTTGATAATGTTGTATGGGATTCCCTGCCTGGAGGCGGTGGAGGCGGAAGGTTGCAGGTTGGAGATCCCACAGGTGCTGCATCAAATTTGATGTTAGGTATTCGCCCCTTTAGCAGCAACCTTTTAACAGCAAGTTTTTGAACAGTTGATCCGTCATCTTCCCACAGTGCAGACTTCTGCCATTTCTTTCGTGGAAATAAAGCTTCACAGTTTGGTCCGTCTGCCAGAGTTTAGCCAGTGAACAGCAGGCTAGTAGCCTCCATGTCTCTGTTATGTACAGCACTTTAAGCTGGTGCACCGCTCATGTAACTTTGTTTTTGTTTTGTGCAAGTCGCTGCATCCCTAGATTCCCTAATTGCCAGTTCTGTCTTCTGTCCACTCACTGTCAGGATGGGATGGATCTTTGGGCGGCAGCAACATGAAAACATGGTTTTCCTGTCCAACGAAGGTTAAAGTCAAGGACAACTGGACTTGGTTGAAGATACTGGAAGACATTTCGTCCCTCATTCAAGGAGCTTCTTCAGTTCTGACTGACTGGAAGGGAAACTCAGCTATTTAAAGCTTCAGTAGGTAACTTTTGTAAAAATGTATTTTTTACATATTTGTTAAAACTGTCACTATGTTCTGACAGTAGAATATGAGACAGATAATCTGTGAAAAAATCAAGCTCCTCTGGCTCCTCCAAGTGGTCCTAGTGCCATTTGCAGAAATTCACCGCTCCCGGTCAGAAACAACCAATCAGAGCCAGGAGGAGTGTCTTAGCAGTGTCAGTCACGCTCGTATATGCGCTGCTCACACCCCTCCCCCGCACAGCACGTACAGTCGTTCAAGCTCAAGATTGTCGGTGTGCCGCAGCTGTGCTAATGGATCTTTTGAATCTTTGGGCGACAGTTCTGCAAGGAATTCTGGGAATTGCTTAGACCCACATTTTAATGGGATGGAAATGCAACTGAGAGGGAGTTTAATTTTGCCCCCAACAATGAACTCTGCCAATATCAGTCTGGTCCTTTAACCAGACAAAGATCCCACACTCCCATCCAGTTATCGCCCATTATCACTTGTTAACACAGATCTTAAAATCATCTGCAAAGCCCTACCCAGAAGTCTAGAGAAGGTCACTCCTTGTATAATACACCTCGACCAAACAGGATTTATTACAGGTAGACACTCCACTAACAATACACATAGGGCACTTACAGTAATAGAATATGCCACTATTCAAAACCTGGAAACTACAGTTGTGTCTTTGCATGCATAGAAAGCATTTGAGAGAGTAAATTGGAAATTTCTATTTACGTCTTTACATAAATTTGGATTAGCACATTCCTTCATAGACTGGATTAAAACATTATACAGTTCCCCAAGTGCTTCCGTCAGGTCAATTAAATTTTTTCAATTTTATATATATAGCGCCAAATCACAACAACAGTTATCTCACAGCATTTTTCATAAAGAGCAGGTCTAGACCGTACTCTGAAGTTATTTACAGAAGCCCAACAATTCCCACCAAGAGCAGCACTAGGCGACACAGGCAAGGAAAAACTTCTTTTTAAGAGGCAGAATCCTCGAGCAGAACCATGGCTCAGGGTGGGGGGGCATCTGCCTCGACCAGTTGGGGGTAAGGGGAGAGAGAGAGAGAGAGAGAGAGAGAGAGAGAGAGACAGAGAGAGCAGAGGGAGGCAACCTACACAGTATACACATAGAGGTACAGACAGTAAAGGTAATGTTGCTATAGACTGAATGAAAAATGGTACAGATATTTATAGTTGTGCTAATGATAATAATAACAGTAATAATAGCAATAGGACTAGTAACAGCAGTGGCAACTGTAGCAGAGGGCGTCGAGCAGGAACACAGGGGCAGCAGGAGACTCCCAACCACAGATCCAGACTCCACAGCTCCAGAGCCAGCAACACCCGCAGGAAGTGATAAGAGGAGAGAGGAGAGGGACGACAAAGCACACGACTACAGGAAAGTCGAGTTAGTAACATGCATTAATGGGATGAGGCTGCACTCAGAGGGAGAGAGAGAAGAGGAGAGAGGAGCTCAGTGCATAATTTGCAAATCCCCCGGCAGTCTAGGCCTATAGCACCATAACTAAGGGATGGTTCAGGACTCACCTGAGCCAGCCCTAACTATAAGCTTTATCAAAAAGGAAAGTCTTAAGCCTACTCTTAAATGTAGAGACGGTGTCTGCCTCCTGAACCCAAACTGGAACCTGGTTCCACAGGAGAGGAGCCTGATAGCTGAACGCTCTGGCTCCCATTCTACTTTGGAGACTCTAGGAACCACAAGTAACCCTGCATTCTGGGGAGCGCAGTGCTCTGGTGGGGTAGTAAGGTACTATGAGCTCTTTAAGATAAGATGGTGCCTGACCATTAAGAGCTTTGTATGTGAGAAGAAGGATTTTAAATTCTATTCTGGATTTTACAGGAAGCCAATGCAGAGAAGCTAAGACAGGAGAGATATGTTCTCTTTTACTGGTTCCTGTCAGAACACGTGCTGCCGCATTCTGGATCTGTTGAAGAGTCTTAATGGACTTTTTCGAAGAGCCTGATAATAAGGAATTTCAGTAATCCAGCCTAGAAGTAACAATTGCATGGACTAGTTTTTCTGCATTATTTTTAGACAGGATGTTCCTGATTTTTGCAATATTACGTAGGTGAAAAAAGGCGGTCCTTGAAATTTGCTTAATGTGAGAGTTAAACGACATGTCCTGGTCAAAGATAACTCCAATGGTGCTGGAGGCCAGGGCGATGCCATCCAGGGAAACTATATCTTTAGATAATGCGTCACAGAGGTGTTTAGGGCCTAGAACAATAACTTCAGTTTTATCTGAGTTTAACATTAGAAAATTACAGGTCATCCAGGTTTTACTAGACACATTTGAAGCTTAGCTAACTGATGAGTTTCATCTGGCTTGATCAATAGATATAACTGAGTATCATCTGCATAACAATGAAAGTTTATGGAGTGTTTCCTGATAATATTGCCTAAAGGAAGCATATATAAAGTGAAGAGGATTGGTCCGAGCACAGATCCTTGTGGAACTCCATGACTAACTTTGGTATGCATGGAGGACTCATCGTTAACATGTACAAACTGAAATTGATCTGATAAATAGGACTTAAACCAGCTTAGAGCGGTTCCTTTAATGCCAATGAAATGTTCCAGTCTCTGTAATAGGATCTGTTGGTCAATGGTATCAAATGCAGCACTAAGATCTAGTAAAACCAATAAAGAGACAAGTCCTTTGTCTGAAGGAGGTCATTAGTAATTTTCACCAGTGCTGTCTCTGTGCTATGATGAGCTCGAAATCCTGACTGAAAATCTGTTTGGCGACTGCTTTCTCCAGGACCTTAGAGAGAAATGGAAGGTTAGATATAGGTCTATAGTTGGCTAAAACATCTGGATCCAGGTTGGGCTTTTTCAGAAGAGGTTTAATAGAGTACTGTGGCACGTAGCCTGTTGATAAAGACAGATTGATCACATCCAGTAGAGAAGTGCTGACTAAGGGCAAAACTTCTTTAAGCAGACTAGTCGGGATGAGGTCTAAGAGGCAGGTAGATGGTTTAGATGAAGAAATTATTGAAGTTAGTTGATAAAGATTGAGGGAAGCAAAGCAGTCTAAAGATATAACTATTTTTACAGCTGTTTCTAAAGTTCCTGAGTATAGAGTTAAGTCGGTGCCAGTTGAGGGCAGGTCTTGGTGGATTTTGTTTCTAATAGCTAGAATTTTATCATTAAAGAAGCTCATGAAGTCGTAACTACTGAGAGCTATGGGAATACTTGGCTCAGTAGAGCTGTGACTTTCTGTCAGCCTGGCTATAGTGCTGAAAAGAAACCTGGGGTTGTTCCTATTTTCCTCTATTAATGACGAGTAGTATGCTGCTTTGGCATTACGGAGGGCCTTCCTATAAGTTTTAAGACTATCTTGCCAAATTAAACGAGAATTTTCCAGTTTGGTGGAACGCCAATCCCTCTCAAGTTTCTGCGATATTTGCTTTAATTTGCGAGTTTCAGTATTA
Source organism: Lepomis macrochirus (assembly GCA_024633595.2). Classification (NCBI taxonomy): domain Eukaryota; kingdom Metazoa; phylum Chordata; class Actinopteri; order Centrarchiformes; family Centrarchidae; genus Lepomis; species Lepomis macrochirus. Next base: position 2,799,723 of record JALXJV020000021.1, read on the forward strand.
TACCATGGAGCTTCACCGTCTTTGTTTTAATATTTTCTTTTTTAGAGGGGCTACAGAGTCGAATGTTGTTCGCAGCGAGCCTGCAGTACTATCAACAAGATGATCGACTTGGAAAGGGCTGAAATTAGCATAAGAGTCCTCTGTTACTTTGATACCTGATGGTGAATTTAGAGCTGATGGAATCGCATCCTTAAATTTAGCTATAGCATTATCAGATAGACATCTTGTATAGAAATTTTTGCCCAATGGAGGATAGTTCAGCAATACAAGCTCAAAAGTTATCAAACAGTGGTCAGATAAAGAGGGATTCTGTGGGAACACTATTAAATGTTCAATTTCAATACCATATACCAGAACAAGGTCAAGGCTGTGGTTAAAACAGTGAGTCGGCTTGTGAACACTCTGAGAGAAGCCAATTGAATCTAATAGAGAGATAAATGCAGTACTGAAGCTGTCATTCTCAACATCCACATGAATATTAAAATCCCCTACAATAATAACTTTGTCCGTTTTAAGGACTAAAGTTGACAAAAACTCTGCAAATTCAGATAAGAATTCAGAGTACGGACCAGGTGCTCGGTACACTATAACTCACACATTCTCCATCACCCAGCCAGGTTTCGGTAAAACAAAATAAATCCATTTCATAATCTGATATTAGTTCATTTACTAGTTCACCTTTAGAGGAGAGAGATCTGATGTTTAAGAGTCCACATTTTACTCTCCTATTCGTTTGCACTATTGCTCTTGTGGTTTTAATTTTTATGAGGTTTTTATGCACAGCTCCTCTTCTGTTTACTTTTGATTTAAATAATTTCAATGGTTGGGAGACAGACACCGTTACTATAGGGTTTTCACTAAGTAACTCCTGGAACGGAGGAGCAGAGAAGTGTGTTAAACTGCAATTCTGCGTAGGGTTTTGGGTGGGTAACTGCTAAAATAGAAGGACAGAGAAGTGTGTTAGACTGCGACTCTGCCTCCTGGTCTCAACTCTGGGTTGTCATGGATTTGGTCCGCTAATAAAGCTGGCCAGATTTCTAGAAATGAGAGCTGCTCCTTCCCAAGTGGGATGGATGCCGTCTCTCCGAATCAGACCAGGTCTTCCCCAGAAAGTCTACCAATGATCTACAAAGCCCACATCGTTGGCTGGACACCACCTCGATAACCAGCGGCGGAATGACGACATGCGGCTATACATGTCATCACTGGTCAGATTGGGCAGGGGTCCAGAGAAAACTACAGTGTCCGACATTGTTTTTGTGTATGTACACACCGACTCAACATTAATCTTAGTGACCTCTGATTGGCGTAACCGGGAGTCATTACCGCCGGCGTGACTAACAACCTTACTGTATTTACGTTTATCCTTAGCCAACAGTTTCAAATAAGACTCGATGTCGCCCGCTCTGGCCCCAGGGATGCACTTAACTATGGTTGCTGGCTTCGCTAGCTTCACGTTTCTCAAAATGCAGCTGCCAATGATCAGAGTTGGTTTCTCAGCGGGTGTGTCACTGAGTGGGGGAAATCTGTTAGAAACGTGAACAGGTTGGTGGTGCCCTGTGAGCTTTGAATGCTTACAACTATTCCTCCTTCGGACAGTCACCCAGCCACCCTTTCCTGGCTGCTCAGGAGATGCCGGGGAACGTCTACCAGAAGCTAACTCAGGCCGGTCCGCTCCGACTACCGGGGACTGGCTAGCTACAGTAGGCTGATCTACCAAGGTGCAGAGCCGGACTTCTAACTCACTGAGCCTCGCCTCCATGTCTACAAATAAACTACACTTGTTACACGTACCATTACCGCTAAAGGAGGCAGAGGAGTAACTGAACATCTGACACATCGAGCAGGAGAAAGCAGGAGAGCGAGAGGGAGAAGGAGAAGCCATTGTTAGCTGCTGAGCTAAAGTCGCTAACGGCTAAGCTAAAGTACGCTAGCGTTGGCTACCAAAACTTTTGAAAACAACTATGAGATTGAACAGCAGTCACTAAAGATGGAAAGAACTGTGAGTGCTTAGGCAAACTTACTGTAAGAATAAGTGTTTAGCGGACAATTGGCTGCTGTAATGATAATCTAACAATTTTACTGGTATTTAGCGAGAGCAGCACACGCGCTACCAACACACAAGCACCGGAAACGGAAATGAGTCAACACGCTTACCGCAGTACGTCAGTACATCCATCTTAATGCACAAAAGACAACATCTGATAACAGACCTGACCAGACAGGTCAAGTGATCATACTTCTCCAAGTTTCAGTCTTCAGAGGGGCACCAGGCAGGGTTACCTCGCCTTTTTTTTAATAGAACCATTAGCAGCTGCCATTAGTCAAAATAAAAATATTACAAAAATATCAAACAGGAAATGAAAACAGAAAAAAACCTACACAAGATAAGCCTTTATGCTGATGATGTAATACTTTTCCTCCCAAACTTATCTTTCTGATACAATCACTCTTATTGATAAAGTCTCATACATCTCAGACTACTCCATTAGCTAAAGTAAACCCAAAGTTTTGCGTGTAAGGTGTGATATACAGAGTATCTAACACACCACCACAGTCAGGGAATATTTAATAACACAGTGTTAATATGTCCTCCAGAGCCTGACATTGATTCAAGGAAATTAGAGTTAACAGCGTAAAATTTATTCAGTGTAGTTTCCATGTTTGCTATCTGGGAGTGTGTGCAAATATTTTTAAATAAGCTTAACCCTATTTTTACCGGTACTGTCTGATATCAAGAGAATATTTACCGCACCGCTACAGTCAGGGAATATTGAATATCACAGTGTCAATATTTCCTCCAGAGTCTGACGTCGATTCAATGAAATTAGAGTTGACAGGGTGATGTTGATTTAGTGTACTTTCAATGATGATTGCTATCTGGGTGTGTCTGCAAGTGTTTTCAGAAGCTATAGCTTTTATTTTTAATAATACCAACTATACTTTAAACTTTCCATACATTTTATGTCACTTTCAGATAAGGGTGTAATTCAGAGTTTCTACTCATATTAAGTGGCGGACCAAGCTACACAAGCAGCCACTTAGCCCAGACTCTCGCTAAGTAGTGACATGAGCATCACAGCCAGCGCAGGGTTGACTGCTCTCTCCCTCTGTTGCCGTAACAATGTTTAGGCTATTAGAACAATAATAATGTTACGTTTATTTTCTCCTTTCATGCTGCTTTGAAACAGAAAATATTATAGCCTACTTTTTACTTCTTTTACTTATTACTTTAATTAAAATTAAAATCCGCACACACAACTGTTATACTTTGCCCAGTACAGCACCAATTAAGTCTGACTGACATTATTCATCATATTCGCAACTGGAAGTTGTAACTCTATGGGCCGTGTCCACCAAAGCGTTTTTTGCCAGCTGAAAACGCCACCTGCTGTTCTGAAAACGCCTAGCTGCAAGCGCTACGGTGCGTTTTGGAGGCGCAGTGGGTTTTTTTCGAGACACTGTGGTTGCTATGATACATAATTTCCGTCGAGGCGATGTGCTGCAAGTAGAGTAGCCTACTTAATTTACTGAATGTAAAAAAGTCACCACAAAGTACGTAGGCTTACTTGCTCTGGCCCTTGCTCTGCATGAAAAGAAGACAGAAACATGCGAGTAAAGAATTTTCCGTACGTGTGTTCATGAGATTTTGCGGGCAAGGAAACACCTCGGCGAGTAGGGACATCGTTTCGTTCAAGATCGGATGTACTCGGTGCGGTGTTTGTCCCGCCTCTCCTGCACCGTGATTGGACGGCTGGGTAAAAAGTGACAGTGACGAGCACGGCGTTTTCACCAAAGTTGAACATTTTTCAATTGTCGGCAACTGAAAAAAAACACTCAGCGCGGTAAAGACGCTCTGTGCCTCGTCACGCTCCTGGCGTTTTTAGCAACTTGGAAACAGGCGGCGCTCCCATTGGAAAGAATTGAAAAAAGACGCTGGTGTCAGAAAAAAACGCTTTGGTGGACACGGGGCCTATATGTTTGTTTATATGTTTTCTGTATTTGATGCCCTGATTCAGCAAATGGCAAAAGGAGTCTTTGGCTGTGTTTGAAAAGGAAGGCAGTTGCCTCGCTGCCTCGATACCGTAATAGACAGCTGCCTCAGAAGGCATAACTTTCAAGTGAGGGCATCTCTGTTAACATTGGTTTCAAAGCATGCCGTTGTGCATCTCTTCTGGCTGTCAGAAGAGAGACGCTAGCCTTAGCATCAGCTAACTAGCTATTGCAGCACTGGTTGGTTACAGTCACGGACTAAAAATTGAAGAAAACTACTAAAAACTTTTAAAAAGACACATTTGTGCACAAATTTGGCTTGTTTGTCCGCCATCATTTTTCGAAAGTTACGGCGGTCACAGCCATGCTGGTTTCTGGGTAAAAGGCCGCATCAAGTCAGCATCGATGCTGCCTTCAAAACTGGCCGTTACTGGGACAGTTTGAAGGCATCTTAGGCGACAGGAAGAGATAGTTCAAGCCGTTTCAAACAGCACTCGATGCCTCGCTGTCCTGTTAGACACCTTCTGAAACAGCAGTTTATCCCCTCTGTTGTCACTTATATATTATTGTGATTTCAATGTTGTTTCAATATTAAATAAGGGTGCAAAATGATGATTAATCAACATCAGAGTCTGACGTTGATTCAATGAAATTAGAGTTGACAACTGTTACGGCAGAAATTTGTATTATGTAGTATTTTTTATACCTTAACCTTTTCTCTCAAGATTATGTTCACATATGTAGGGTTTAGGTCAGAGATGTGAGATAGTTTAGTGTTTTCCCCTCTTGTTGTTCCTCTCTTCTCCTTGAATGTTATGTTATGCATCCCTTTGCTTGGAGCCATACGCCCGAAGCTGCCCTTGGTGGCAGGTATCTGGACCAGCTTAGTACTTCTCGGTTGTCTGTTCTTCTCTGTTGGTTGTAACTCAGTTATTTGCTTAATCCCTCACCAGCAATATACAATTTCCACGACACATTGTAATGTTGACTCTGTAGTTTCAGTGATGTTTGCTATCTGGGTGTGTGTGCTTTATAAAGCTGTAGCCTATATTTTAATTAATACCAAGTTTAAACTTTCCATGTATTTTATGTAACTTTAAGAACAATACCAAATATGATCATGTATGGGAACTTGAAAAAAATGCAACCGTCTCCTTTTCTGACGAATAAAACCTTTGATACAGTGATTACACTGGTATTAAAAGTTAGAGGAGCCGAAATCTGGAATTTTTCCTGCAGTAAACTAAGTAGCATCCTGGTGTCAGACACACATCCCAGAGGCTAGAACTCAGAAAGGGAAACCATTCCCAAGAAAACATTCTATTTGATCCAGATAGTCTAATGGCATGTGGACACAGTTCAGTCATTTAAAACTATTTTCAGAGATCATGTTAAGGTAAAATAATTTCTTTAGTTTTACAAAACTTTATCAGAATGCAACATCGTATTAGCAGAAAGGTGCTCTTAACATTGTGTAGGACATTTGAACAATAATAAGGTTACGTTTTTTTCCCCTGTACCTCTCAGAGGAAAATATTATAGTATACTTTTTACTACACCATGTTTATCCGACATCTTTAATAAAAAGCCACACACACAACTGTTACGATTTGCCCAGTACAGCCCCCATCAAGTCTGACTGACATTCATCATATTCGCAACTGAAAGTTAGAACTTTATGTGTTTGTTTGTAGGTTGTCTGTTTTAGATTCCCTGACTCAGCAAATGGGGACAGGAGTCGTTGCCTTGTCCTGGAAGCATAAAAATGGCTTCCTACGTTTCAGACAGGAAGGGTGGGTGTAACGACTTCCCCAGTCTGCCTGCCTGTATGTTCTGTTTTGCAGGTTCTGGGTGTGGCTTGTAGATGGAACTGGGAGGCTCCAGTGCATGTGCCTGCTCCTCTGGGCTTCCTAGAGGGCATAAAAGGGCTGCCTTTCTAGAAATCACTCTCTCTGCTGACCTGCTGCTTCAACCTCAGCCTTTGTTCCTTTGTTTAATTTGCTGCACCCACCAACATGCATTGCACTTCATTTTCACTCATCCACACACTCCTGACATGACTGATGTTCCTCATATCTACCCACGCCATAACCTTAGTTAAGTTGTTTGTTAGTTTGAGTTAAATAAACCATTTTTGTTCCTGTTATCTGTGTGAGGCCTCCCTTTTTGTTGCCAGCCTTGAGCCAGGCGGTAACAAATGGGGGCTCGTCCGGGATCGTTGGTTGGACAGGTTTGTACTGGAAAGCATGTAAATGTAACTTTTTGTTGAGGGAGTGTTTTGCACAGATTTCATTTTTGCTCTGGTATTGTTAGGGATTAACAGGCTGTTATATTGCTGGTTTAGTTTTAGGTATAAGCAATGAAGGGCACTAGTTGTCTCCATTGACTTTTTTTTGTTTTAGTTTGTTGTTTTTGTGCAGCAAGTGGTTAGAGCAATTGCTCAGGTGCACTTCCATGACTGCCAGGTGATTTTCCGCATGCTGAAAGTTTACCGGGTTACTGGGTTTTGTGCTTAATTCATCCTGCCACAAACCTGCATGAAGTCTAGGGTTCAGTGAGTCAGTAAGTATTGGTTAGGCAGTTAGCTAGAGGGATGGGTTCTGTCTTTGAAGTGTCCTATTAACCTGTGAGGCAGTGGGAAAAGAAGTATGTTAAAATGGATACCATTGATGACTATTCAGTGCCCATGTGAGGATTTGTTAAACTCTTACAAAAAAGATTGGCTTTGGAAAGTAGCAGAATATTACAATGTTGAACTTCCATCCATCCATCGTCAACCGCTTATCCTGCGTACAGGGTCGCGTGGGAGGCTGGAGCCTATCCCAGCTGGCATAGGGCGTAAGGCGGGGTACACCTGGACAGGTCGCCAGTCCATCGCAAATGTTGAACTTCCAAAGAAGTTAAATAAAGATGAGTTGTTGTCAACAATAAAGGCCCAGTTGGTGGAGGAAAGAGTTTTGTCAAAGACTTCTTTAGAGAGTACTAGTTTTTCTGATGTATGCTCCCCTAAGGTAACTGAGTCTGGTAAAGTATCTGACACAGCTCCTGTGCTGGCTGGTTTTGGAGCTGGATTAACATTTGACCAGCAAAAGCAGCTTCTTCTGCTACAAATGCAACAGGAACAGAATAAGGTGCTGGCATTAGAGAAATTAAAACAAGATGCCCGTCTTTGGGAAGTTGAACTAGCGCATGCACAGGCAAGACAACAGCTAGATTTGGAATGCTACAAGTTGGAGCATATAAGTGAGAGAAAGCTTCAAGCTGAGCCCCAGAAAGCTGGAGAGTTGGTTCCTCCTGCCCCGTCATTTGATGTTGCTGTCAATTTACGGTTAACTTCAAACTTTAATGAAAGGGATCCTGACATTTTTTTTGTGCTGTTTGAGCGTTTGGCTGAAGCACGAAACTGGTCTGATGCTGAGCGTACCCTTCTGCTTCAGTGTGTGCTCACGGCAAGGCCCAAGAGGCTTCCTCAGCTTTAAGTGTTACTGAGTGTGGAAGTTACCAGGTGGTCAAATCTGCGGTACTTAAGGCTTATGAGCTGGTACCGGAAGCACATCGGCAGCGGTTCAGATCAATAAGAAAAGAGAACCAACCCCATACAGAGTTTGCTCGGGAACTAACCACCCATTTTAACCGCTGGTATACTGCTTCTCAGGTGAAAACCTTAGCAGATTTGCAGGAACTTGTCTTAGCTTGAACAGTTTAAAAATACCCTGCCTGATCACGTGGTTACCTACATAAATGTACATAAACCTACATAAACAGAAGGTTCACTTGCAAGGACCACGCCACAACAATGTGTCATTTGATGGTTTAATGAATGTGCTAAATGTACAAATAGATTAATGGATGTAAGGGGAATGGTGGTGGAGAGAGGATGCCATCTGGATGCTGATCTGGGAGGCTGCGTGATGGTCGGGCAGCTGAGACTCAGAGTGGGGGTTCCGTCTCGGTAGGAGTTTTAGCCCGAGTGATTTGTTCAGCCCCCCGACAGTACCTAGATGAGACATGAGAGAGTGTGCATCGAATTGAATGGGAAGGGATGGAGGGGTGAAGGGAAGAGGGATGAAGGGATGAGAGGGTAAGGGGTGAGTGGATGAAGGGAAGGGAGGGTGGGTCGAGCAAACAGAGGCAGAGGAGGCTGATTGAATAGCCCGGGTGTAGATATACTTGTCAGCTGATTAGAGGTGTGTTTTTAGGCGTGGCCCCGCTCCTGAACCTAAGTTAACTAATTAACTTCATTAAGCACGGTTTCAGATGCTGCTAAATTAGCAGATGAGTTTGTCCTGACCCATAAAGTTTTTGGTGAGCACCGCAGTCGTTGTGATGAGGGTTTTGGAGAGAGTATTCATAAGGTCCATGTAAGTATTTGTCAGAAGGGACAGCAAGGTTTCCAGCTAAAGCTGGAAACATACGGGGAAAGCTAGACCCCAATCGCATTTGCAATTACTGTTTCGGTAAGGGTCACTGGAGAAATGAGTGTCCACTAATGAAGAAGCAAAGTAAGCCTGGTTATTGTCCTGCGAAGCCATCTGGGGCTGCTGCATCCTTGCGTGCTGAGGAAAGGTGCTGTGTCATTGTTGCTGTTCAGGCACATACAAACTCGGAGTCTGTGATTAAGCTTCCTGTAGTGGAGCAAGAACAGACCCAAGTTGCAGCTAATGAAGAAATTGACCCTGGTTATACTGCTTTTGTTTCTGATTTTGTTTCATTGGTTGGAAGTGAGAGGAAAGGACCTGTAAAAATATTAAGAGATTCAGGTGCTCTGGACTCCTTTATTGTGGATTCTGTATTACCCTTTTCTCCTGAGACAGATACTGGTTCTAGTGTTGATGTTCGAGGGATGGGTTTGACAGTTTTACATTTACATTTAGCTGACGCTTTTATCCAAAGCGACTTACAATTGCTATACATGTCAGAGGTCGCACGCCTCTGGAGCAACGAGGGGACACAATGGAGGATGTCTTAAAAACTCTGAGTCACTTACTAATCTGGATGTAATGTTGAAGCACTTACCTGAACCACAACGTACAGAGTTGGTGAACCTAATTAAAGGCTATCCCTGTCTATTTGCAGATATTCCATCTCGCACCCACCTTATTGAGCACGATATTGATGTGGGGGATGCTCAACCAGTCAAGCAACGCTTTTATCGGATGTCCCCAGATAAGCGTGAGAATCTAGAAGCAGAAGTCACATGGTGGAAAATAACATTGCTGAACCTTGTGCATCCACATGGTGGAAAATAACATTGCTGAACCTTGTGCATCTAGTTGGTCTTCTCCATGCTTACTGGTAAAGAAAACAGATGGCACATTTAGACCATGTACTGACTTTCGAAAAGTTAACAAAGTGACCAAGCCTGACTCTTTTCCACTACCACGTATGGAGGATTGTGTCGATCAGGTTGGCTCTGCTAAGTTTGTCAGTAAATTTGACCTACTGAAAGGTTATTGGCAGGTTCCTTTAACACCTAGGGCTAGGGAGATAGCTGCCTTTGTAACACCCAGTGGTCTTTACTCCTACAGTGTTATGCCATTTGGTTTACGAAATGCTCCAGCCACCTTTCAGCCCCAAATGAACAAGGTGGTGTCAGGACTGAAGGGTTGTGCTGTGTACTTAGATGACGTTGTGATTTGCAGTGACTCTTGGGAGGATCACCTCAAACGTATACAGGCTTTGTTTGACCGAATGGCTTGGGCTTGTCTGACCATTAATTTGGCAAAATGTGAGTTTGCTAAAGCAACAGTCACCTATCTGGGAAATGTAGTGGGGCAAGGGCAGGTGTGTCCAGTAAGAGCGAAGGTGTTGGCAGTTGACCAGTTCCCTGTTCCAACCACCAAGAAGGAACTGTCCTGTTTCTTGGGCATGGTGGGTTACTATCGTGGGTTTTGTAAGAACTTCTCTACAGTTGCAGCTCCACTCACTTCTCTTCTTAGCCCAAAGGTCAAGTTTGACTGGTCTCTCTCCTGTCAAGAGGCCTTTGAGTCTGTAAAGTCTTTGTTATGTTCTTCCCCTGTTCTAGCAGCCCCAAAGTTGGACCACCCGTTCTCCCTGTATGTGGATGCTAGTAAGGTGGGAGCTGATGCTGTAATAATGCAGGCTAATGAAAATGGTGTGGACTGCCCGGTGAGTTTCTTTTCTAAAAAGTTCAACTCTCATCAATTGAATATTCTATCATTGAAAAGGAAGCGCTGGCACTCATCTGGGCATTGCAACATTCTGAGGTTTATGTGGGTGGTGGGGTAAGTCCTTTAGTGGTTTACATTGATCACAATCCTCTCACTTTTCTCCACTCTCTCCAAAACCCAAATCAACGGCTTATGCGATGGTGTCTTTTCCTTCATTCCATTTCATTTAGACATGTAAAGGGTGCAGAGAACACAGTGGCTGATGCCCTGTCTCGAGCAGTGTCTGTGTAAGATAACTTGTGTTTTTCCTCCCTGCAGTGTCTCTCTAGTTCTGTTGGTCTCTTCCCTCTTAAATGCTTCTTAGGTACAAAAGTTGCTGAGGGGGGTGGTTTCATGGCTCAAGACATGGCACTGTCTACAGGCTGTAAGGACATCCTCATGTTAGCAATAATGTATCAGAGTGAATTTGATTAAGATTTTTCATTGTTAATTGTCAAGAATTGTATTTGGATATTTAGGTGGGAAGCACTGGCTGAATTTTGTGGATCCTACCTGGGACCCCAATCTTAAGGGTGGGGGTGTGACGACTTCCCCAGTCTGCCTGCCTGTATGTTCTGTTTTGCAGGTTCTGGGTGTGGCTTGTAGATGGAACTGGGAGGGTCCAGTGCATGTGCATGCCCCTCTGGGCTGGGCTTCCTAGAGGGCATAAAAGGGCTGCCTTTCTAGAAATCACTCTATCTGCTGGCCTGCTGCTTCAACCTCAGCCTTTGTTTAATTAGCTGCACCCACCAACATGCATTGCACTTCATTTTCACTCATCCACACACTCCTGACATGACTGATGTTCCTCATATCTACCCACGCCATAACCTTAGTTAAGTTGTTTGTTAGTTTGAGTTAAATAAACCATTTTTGTTCCTGTTATCTGTGTGAGGCCTCCCTTTTTGTTGCCAGCCTTGAGCCAGGCGGTAACAAATGGGGGCATCCAAGGTTTGTTTATCTCTTAACTTTACTGGAATCCGTGTCTCATTGAAAAGTTTACCGTTTATCTTTAAACGACCACAATTCATATTAGTCTAAGTGACAGTTAAATCAAGAGTATGGAGTATGAGAGCTCGTTAGGTTTTTATATATTGATTTATTGATTTACCATCTGAATCATCAGCATGTTTGAGAAATGCTGAAATGCTAAATCATCATTGCAATACCAATGAAATGCAACCGTATATAAGAGTCACATTCGAATAACAATGATTTATAATCGTCCCAATTATAATTCGAAGTAGCTTTGATATTTCCAAAATCGTCTTGATCATGTCAGGAGTACAGGAAAGGTCAAAAGAGTATGTCAAATTGTGGATTTTTGATCCACCATTGCATATCTGAGGGGCCCTGGCATCATGTCGGTGGGTACCTGAATGTAGCGCAGCTTCATGGTATGGGATGGAGACCCGACCTGCCCGTTCGTTGCTTTCCACTCATTGTCAGGAAGGGCAGTGTCCTCCTCACTTTCAGGGGTCAGAGGCACTCAACAATGTGGAGGACTCTATGGACTCTGTGAGCCTTCCATGTCAGACTCCCCTTCGGAGCTTGTGTCTTCTTCAGAAGACCCATATCGCTGGCAGATTCTTATGCACTGAAATGTCTTCGTTTTGTGCCGATACTTCTCCACATTGTTCCAGAGAAGATTTAGGAGCATTTAGATTGCCAAAATTAGATGATGACCAGATCATGCCTCTAGATTTACCCGTTTCAATGGCTGAATCTGAATTCTATGAAGCCCTCTCATATATGCCGAATAAAAAAGCCCCTGTTGCTCATGGACAGGGGAGTGGCGTTCGGTTAAAACCTACACTGCTGCCATTTCATCCTTTCACGAGTAGGGCTGAACGATTTTGGAAAATCTAATTGCGATTTTTTTTTTTTACCAATATTGCGATTGCGATTTAATGTGCGATTAATGTTTAAGCTCTTGACCTACTGTATTATTCAAAATAGACAAGTAAAAAATCAGTGTATAGTATGACCAGCACAATATTAGATTAAACATAGACTGTTCTATTTCGTATAGGCTTCGCCCTCTAAGGCTATCGCTATTGGGTTTAACCCCTTCCGCACGCCTGCGCGGCACTGAGAATTTTAGTCTACGCCCACCCACAGCGTGGGCCTCTCCTACGTCCGCACCTTGTGTATATATACAACGGTGAGACCCTGCCTTCAGCTCCCATTTTTCCTCAGCACTGAGCTGTCTAAAGAGCAGAAGATTTGTCTAAAGAGCAAGAGATTTTCCAGCCGGAAAACAAGAACGATGTCTTCCAGCAAGCCGGTGAGAACGGGGCGAGACACACGGGCTACATCGGTCCCCGCTGCGAGGCGTGCCTCGGACTGGAGCACACCGGATGAGCGCTCACTCTCGTTTCGCACTGCCCGTTCTTCGCCCTTTCACCCCCGAAGAGTGGCAGTGCTGGGCGAATAGCTAGCCGTTCAGTACGAGGAGGTGTGGCGGTCCACCCGCTCTCTGAGCGAAGCCCTCGATCTGCTGTTGACGGAAGAGCGGGAGGTGGATTGCTCCGCTCTTGCCATTCACGGATCTCCGAGCGGCCCCTCGCTTCCCGTTCCGACCTCCGATGACGCCGGCCTCCATGCTACTAGGTTGCCGCGACGAGGCAAGCTAATGTTGAGCTAACGAACGGCTAACGTGACGCTCACATGCGGTCTGCCTGGATCAGCCGACCAGGACGACCCCGTGTGCCCACGTTGCTCCACATTAGCTGTGGCTAATGACATCTAGCCACCGGTTTTATTGCTGCTGGCTGACCCTCCTCGGCCAGAGCGGACCACTGGTAAGCTATGGGTCGAGAAAAGCTGTGTGGAATCTTGTTGCCCCTTTGTGGAAGTTGTTGAACAAATGCTGTCTGTGCCGGTCTCAGTCGAACCAGCCACACCAAGCACTCATTTCCCACACTGTGTGAGCCAGCTGCCGTTAGCCACGTGGCTAATGTGTAGCTTGAAGCTCAAGCAATAAGCAGCACACTCTGTTCACGATCAGAGGTCCCTTCACACACCCCTCCCCACAGAACGGTATTAGCCCACGACAGCGGACTTTCGCTTCGTGTGGACAGAACATATACACACTCTGTACAGATATTTTCTTACGAAGAAATCTGCAGCGCAGTGTGTGATGCTGTTGACATTATGCACGTTCCCCCGGCAGTCGCCGACTGCGAGCACGTGCATATTCACGGCATCAATGGCACGGTCCTTCTGTGCTTCCAGGGGTCCCCCCTTAGTTCACAGAAGCCAGACTGTGTCAAATGAGCCCTTGAAGCAGTCATTACGCTTCATGCATACAGGATAGTACTACACACCACCCTGCGTGCAGTGTTATCCTATAGCTGCTCCACACATTACGCACGTCCCCCTCCCCGGCAGAGCACGGCTGCGGGCTTGTGCGTGACCACGGCATCACCGCCGCAGTCCCTCTTCCTGCATCCAGAGGTGTGTGACAGGCTGTGTTGTGCACTGTACATGCGCGCTGTACGCCATCAAGTGTGTGCCAACCACGTTACCCACGGCAGGTGACAGTAACGCTGGGGAGAATTGTGTTTTTGTCAATTGCATGACCTAGTGTTGCACATTACAGACAGCTGCTCTGGACATTATGGAGAAGCTGCTGTCTCTCACTTCCACACATTGTGTGAGCCAGCTGTGTGTTAGCCAAACGGCTAACAAGCAGCCTGAGCTTGCTGCAAAGCACATCCTGCCTCCTCTTGCCCCCCCTCCCTGACATGGTCAGGTGGCTGGCCTGAGCCCACATGTAGGCCTTCCTGCCCTCTTCCCTTGCCGGTCGAGCAGCGTGGCGATGAGCCCCGGCCCCCCCCCCCCTCACCAGGGGAGTGGCATAACACAGACAGGCTGCAGATGGCCAGTTGGCTTTCATGCAGTCTGGCTCCCATGCCACAAGCAGATATTTCCTCCTCGGCCCGCCACTGTCTTTACGAAGTCAGCGGCTGCCGTCACACTGCGTGGACTGGCTACAGCTGGCCGTGTGGCCTTCAAGCAGCTTGGCTCCGATGTCGCAAGCAGACCATTCCTCTGTTGTCTGGCTCCTGGGCCTCATGTCGGCGGCTCACGTGGTGATTCCCCTGAGCCGCTTCCTCATGTGGCTTCTCCACATGAGGAGGCTGCAGCAGTGGTTCATTCGCCTGCGTGTCGACCCGGTGACGCACGTCTCTGTTCCCCGGTCTGTGGCCCCGGATCTGGCCTACTGGTGGGACCCCTCTCTCTCTCGGTCGGAGTACCCCTGGGCAGGGTCACGTCCCACATCTCGGTCTTCACAGCCGCCTCCCTGACGGGCTGACCTACATAAACCGCCAGGGCGAGGTGCGCTCAGCGCAGCTACTGGGTCTGGCCAGGCGGCTGCTCCTGTGGGCGCGCACTCACCTGCTCTCCATCAGAGCGTACATCAGAGTGCAGAGTACAGAGTACATCCCTGGCGTGTTGAACACAGGAGCGGACATTATGTCGAGGGTAGGCCTTCGCCCAGATGAGTAGTGTCTTCATCCCGATCTGGTGGCCCAGATTTGGCTCCGGTTCGGCAAGGCGGAGGTGGATCTGTGGTTGTCAATGAGCCCGCGGGACGTCTCCCCTCTGGGAGTGACGCCTTTGCTCATCCCCTTTGGCCCCCCAGGCTTCTGTATGCCTTCCCACCGGTGCAGCTGATCCCGCGCCTTCTGGACCGCCTGCATCTTTCGTCCTCGGCGGTGATTCTGGTTGCTCCAGAGCGCACCAGCACGTCCTGGTTTCCCTGCCTCCAGCGGCTGCTGTCGGGACAGCCGTGGAGACTTCCCTGGAGGGGGACGCTCTCGCTCAGGGGGGGGGGTGTGATCAGGAGTTACCCGCTCCTCGGCCAGCCTCTCTGGGTCTGGCCGCTGAGAGGCGTCACCTGCAGGGCTTAGGTCTCTCCCGTGAGGTGGTTCACACCATCCAAGAGTCGCGGGCCCGCCTCCACTCAGTCTTCTACTCCTCTAAGTGGTCGGCTTTTCAGCACTGGTGTCTGGATCAGGGGACGGACACGGTCTCCTGCCCGCTGTTGGTGGTGCTTTCATTCCTGCAGCTGCTCATGGACAGGAGGCTGGCTGGCGTTCAGTACGGTTAAAACCTAGCTCAGTTACCTGTGCAACTACTGGTCAAATTAGCTTACTCTGCCCGTACTGGGAGATCGGAGCATCGGGGGAGTGTTAGTGTTTACCATAGACTGTAACGTTATAAAGGTGTTTAAGTTACACGGGGTGCGGTGCCTGATTGGGCCCCATCAGGGTTACAGCACATTCACATCATTCGTACTGTATTCCCAGTTGTCAAACTGGCCTTTATCAGTCTTGGAGGCTGTGCTCGTTCCTGGTCCAGGTGCCATGTTCACTCACTGGGAGCTGGAACCGGTCTGCACAGAGTCTGCAAGATGGGGTGGGGGTGTAAACAAACATTCGCTGCTACCAGCGACTGTAAACACCAATCAATGTCTGTGACACATCCCTCCCTTGCTTTGGGTTTTTACCATAGACTGTAAATAAGAAACATATATGCAGACAAATAAAACTGCATTTTCTGTTTCATGGAAACTTCCATCTTAAAATAATCCCTATGAGTAATCCCCGATTTTACAAAATGTACCTGTAATCTGATATTTTTTCTGCACTGTGACGGAATACAGTTACATTTTTTTGTATCCTGATTACATCATTACATGTAATCTGTTTCTCCCCAGCCCTGCTCAATGTAATAGACTACGCCGTTATTCATAACCTGAAAAATACACTTTTCTCTTTGGATGCAGAGAAAGCATTTGAGTAGCGGGAGAATAACATGACACATCTGACCGTGACACAGAAACCTGTCGCTCTTGCTGCGTTCTCTGCTCCTCGCTCAGAGACACCTTTGCTGAGTTTGGAGTGTCTCTCTTCTCCAGGATGTTTCCCTCTGAAGCGGCTGTGAGCTGCACTTTATCAGAGGTGCTGAAGTGAACATTTGAGTGGTTGTGTAGTGAGATTTCTGTCTGATCACAGTGTTTTCAGTTTCTGTTTTCCACCTCCGATGAAGATCAGTGTGCTCGTCTCATCGAGTACAGTCCCAAGGTACAAGGTGGAGGCATAGGAGAGACCCATGCTGGGATTGGACGTAGACAAGCTTTTCTCAGTGCCGCTGCATGCGCACGTAGGGGTAAAAACCGCGATAGCCTTATAGGCTGCGCCTATACTCACAGCATCTGGAGTTACAATACAAAACTCTCCTTAAAAGGTCAGCTACATAGATTTGATGTAGATTTGTCATCTTTGGTACTGTTCCATCAAGTCACACAATATTTGTATAAGTGTTGTTGGTGTTAATGATAACATAGGCTACAGCTTAAGAAAACACTCAAACACACACACACCCCTGTATTGACAAATGGTCAGGATGTGTAGCAGGATGTCCTGACACACACAAACTTAATTGCACACCTGCCCGCACGTACCTCATGCATGTGGTACGACTGTTATGCGCATTTTGCGCATACAGTGCCAGAATCAGTCCCCAACCCTCCCTCAAATTGGGTGAATCGCGTAGAACCGAAGAGTTTTTTTTTTGGGGTGGGGGGGTAGGCTGCCCTTCATCTGCGTGCCATGCAGGCTAGAATTGCGAAATATTGGATAATTCTTATAGTTGACATTTCTCTGGGCCAATCGGAATCTTAGCACTTAGCACTCATAATGTGAAGAAATCTTATGTGAAATTCGGTAAGTCAAGCTTTTTGGAGCAACAGCAGCTATTTGTTTGCTTGATTCAATTAACGTTAGCTACCACTTTTTTATGTGATATAATTTACAGTAACATTGTGTTGTCGTCATACCTATTACGTTATTATAATTACTTTAAGCTAAAAGTGGTACCGGCAGACCCGGAGATTGGCTGAATGGTTTCCAAAATGGTGAAAAACTTTTTTAGTTTTACTCGTGGGGAGGTGGAAAATGAGCTTTATTCCCCAAATGGTGGAATATCCCTGTAACGTTAGCTAGGCTTATCGTTAGCCGGGCGCTCTGCCCTGAGCTCCGAGATAAGGCTACTACTCGAATTCTGAGCTACCCTGAATATTAGGTTGTTGTGCGTGCTCGCACGTTAGGCAGTCATTCGTGATGTGGGTAAGTAAAATGTGAGTGTTTACACAACAGCTGATGCTAGAGTACGTGTAACATAAAGCAATTTGCAATTTGGCAACCGTGTTAATTTCTTATCAATCTAATCACGCTCAGAAACAAGCGCATGCACATAGACATTACAAGGGGCTCAAGCACCTGCCCTTTTTCTTCCTCAAGAGAAAGTGACCTTTTATCTGCTGTGCTTTTTTTTGAATAAATTAATTTATATATAGCATACATATATTTATTCCTGTTTTGGGCACAGCTTTCCTATCAAACAAATATATTTACTGAATAAAAAAGTCTAACTATCAGGTCGGGAGATGAGACTTTGTCGAGTTCCGATGCCCTCCCTCTCTCTCTCACTGTGCGTCTCCCCACGGCAGTGCACACAGGCAGGCAGCAGCCCCTCCCAGCAGTGTTTTTCTTAGCTTGTGTGGAGGTGAGTGGTGAACTAAAGACCAACAAAAGATTAAACCACCAGCACCTCGAGTTTCTAATTCGCAAAAAGACAAAATGAAAATATAAAATCTTGCTAAAATGTATGACTCATAAGCTGAGCTATATGTAGGCTAATAAGTTAGCTTAAGTCAAGCTAAGGCAATGTTCATGGTTGGCCCTTTATACACAGTCTATGGGTCATACAGGCTAATGTTACTGTAGCCCACTTACTGGAGACACAACATGTGAATACAGTAAGAATTTGTGTCTAATAAGATAATAACCCTGCCCAGGGGCACATTTAATAATAACGTTAACAAATTAAAATGTGTTAATTTGCACACATTTGACAAGTCACTGCAGGTGAATGGGATAAAGAAAATAACTAAAGCAGATCAGCACAGAGCTTCCCCAGTTAATGACTTACATCAGGAGTCTTTTCCCCTGAAATGTTATGTTTAAAGATACATTTAGATTGTTTTAGTTCATTTAGAAGAAATCTACAGGTGCGAACTGACAAAGGGTAGAAGGCTTAAAACAAACTCCATCTAAATGTGTATTTTGAAAGTTTTCTTCCCATGAGAGTAAAAGAGGAAATAGCAGCAAAATAGACCCAAATCTGAAAATTGACAACTCTACATGAAAAAGTGTCCTGTCTTCACCAGTAACTTTATAATTATGATCGTTTAGGCTCCTCATCTAACAACTATGCATTCTGTTAGTTTGTTGTATGCTGATAGCTCTTTACATGATACAGACAGCCCTCCCTCAAATGTGAAACCAAGTCCTGACAAAACTTAGTGTTATGTAATCCAATAAGACCAAACGAATTAAAAGGATTTATTGCCTTGTGTATGATAAACATATTATTAGTGAAACTGTGTCCCTCTCCTTGGTGCAGTCATTTATTCTAAATATATACTAGTAGCATGGAAACCATTCACATTGTGAAATAGTTTACTTTGCTGTTGTCTGCTCTTGTGACAAACCATAGTGAATACTAAAGAAACCATGGTCTCTCTGTGAACTGATTAAACAATTGCATGAGTGAATGGGAATTAAAATAAATTGGTAAGGAGTCAGAGTTGTGTTAATTTATTTGACGTTTTGTCAAAAAAAAAAAAAAAGTATAATTATTATAAATAATAATAATGAGAAGTTCCATTTTTTTTCATTTGAGCCCCTCCCAACAAAATGTCTGTGCACGTGCTCAGAAATGTGTCATTTGTATATTAAAATCACAAAACAAATCGAGCTGGGGGCGTGACACTGTCACCGTTTTTACTCTGATGAGTTTGCAGGTCTGAGTGTAAAACACTGCAAATATTTGCCTCTCACTCAAGTTGCTTCTTTAGTTCTAACTGACTGGCACAAAGTCCGAGGTATTTAACCCGTTAGGTCCTTATCAAGGAAATGGATATGACTTGGTTAGTTGTGCTCCTGGCTGTTGACAGTTATTATGGTCGTTAGAGCCTCCTCCCACACAGTCACGCCTCTTTTTGCTATGATATATAAATCACACACTTTTACAGGTTAGACATTTCAACTGTGTAAATTGCCAGTGTGAGAATGAAGATTGTGGCTGTGATTTCCGTGCTGTTGCTGCTGGTCTGCAAGACTAAGGCAGGAAATGAACTTTCTGAACAGCCTTGTCTGCAAGACATACACGCTGCTCTTAGAGAGTTGACCGGCTCGTTGGCGAAGCAGACGGTGGAAATAGGATTCTTGAAAAAAGAAAATGAAGGTACAGTATTATGTCAGGATATGAGCAGTTCATCCTTTGGATATGGCATCTATGCAGATTAATCTCTAATGACTGTAATTGAATAATGAGTAACACCATTTGGATCCATTCTCTAAGAACCACTGTTGTTTTAAAAGGGTAACAATGTGCGTGTCATAGAAGTTCATACATATCCAAAAGGATAAAAATGAAACTAAGTATTTTCTTCCACAGATATATTGGAACAATTTTCAAAGAAATTAGTGATGCAGTGAAGTCAGACTCACAGTTATTTATCCTATTTGTCAGCACAAGCAGCAAAGCTTGAAGAACTGGAGAAGCAGAAAACTGAGACTGACAAGCTGAAGCAACAGCTGCAAGGTATTGTATGGAAATCCTCATGGATCTGATCAATTCTGTAGAAAATGTAAAAAGAATATATTTTATGACACCTGTTAAATTGTGAGGCATAAAGTAAGCATGTGCTCTGGAGAAATGTAGGTACCAAGTAAAGTTTTTTCTAGTGTGCAGGATTTGAGATGTTGATGTTTTCATGCCCACTCCCATAGACAGCCATTTAAGACAATAGTCATAATAATGTTTGGTATTTAAACATTGTGCAATATATCACCACATTTTAATACATGCAACAATCTGCTAATTATGCTAACATAAGAACTGGAATCATGTTTTTGACTGTTAGATTAGAGAAAGTGTGGTTCTTAACTAAAGATAATCATTTTTGCTTTCTCAGTAAAACTGCTAAACAGTGTTACTATGTGATATAACGAAACAAGTAGCTTGCAATTCCAAAAATAAAAATGTTTGCAACCACTGCAGTTTTTGGCTTCTGTAACATTTAATGCTTTTAAGCGTCAACCTTTCTTTTATATGTATTAATAAAAAATCTACTGAAAGTGGTGAATAGTAGAAAAATACAAAGGATAATGGTCACATGGGTGTGTCCACAGACAGTTTAATATATGTACATTTCTCTCTCTCAGTCAAGCAGGTGGCTTTCTCAGCCTCTCTGTTGGAAAGCGGCAGCGCCACTATCGGACCCTTCTCTGGATTCACTACCATGATCTTTAAAAATGTCGTCACAAACATTGGGAATGCCTACAACCCAAACACAGGTACCTGAACTCTGAAGTCTTAATAACAAATGTCACTTTATATTGTCAGTTTGATTGACAGTTGATTTTCCATTTAAAATAACAAATAAAATGTCCAACAGGTATGTTCACCCCACCAGTGAAAGGAGCCTACCACTTCCAGTTTTACATAGGAGGTGCATTTACAGGTGCCCAAGGTACAGCTGCTGTGTTGGTCAAGAACTCACAGCACACTTTTGCCACGTACGAGCATCAGCCATCTGGTTTTGGAACTGCTGCTAATGGCATCACACTGCTTCTAGACGTCGGAGATGTTGTGTTTATGCGACTGTGGTCTAATTCTGTCGTGTTTGACAATGAAAATCGCCATACCACCTTCAGTGGTCACCTGCTTTTCCCTATGTGAGATGAAAACAGGTCTTCTTTCTCTTAACCTCTTTGCAGGTTTCTTGAAATGAATAAATCTGAATCACCGTAGCAATGTATAGTCAACTTGTAATTTTCCTTTAAATAAAAGCTAGATGAGCTGTGCAACAACATTTACATAAAATGTTGAGATATTTTCCATCTGTATCTGAGGCCGGATCTGCTCACATAATGACCAATATTAACCTTCTTATTTCTTCAACTTCAAAGTGATTAATGTTTCTGATTCTCTTGTGATTTGAATTAAACAATAAGCATAGCATCAATACTGTCTGTGGACATTTCTTTATTCTTTTGTTCCATCTTTAAATATTAACATATGGAAACCAGAAAATCCTATAAAAAAAAGTTTGGTCGGTTTCACCTTGAGCTGCTAATGTTACCATCAAAGCAGTGATGGTGATTCAAGGTTCGATGTGACCTTTTTATCCCAGAGGGGGAAAATTTGGTTCTATAATTATCATTATTCATTTTCAGTCTGTAGCACTACATCCTTTACTGTCTGTCTTTCTGTGTGGATATTGTTTTGCTGCCCCCCCAAATGGACGAGGCAGATGGCTGCCCATCCTGAGTCCTGGTTCTGCCCGTGGTTTAAAACATAGGAAGGAAGTTTTGCCTGGCTTCTTTCTCGAAGTGCTTGCTCTGTAAATAATAACACAAAGAGTACGGTGTAGACCTGCTCTATGTCAAAAACACAATGAAATAACTGTAAAACTGAATTTAATTGAATTGTGAGCAGGCAGCTGCTGTGGGAGTCTAAACTACCACAACGAGGAATGTACTGGGACTGAAATTGAGCCCGGGACTTTGTGACAGAGGCGTTTTTTTTGGCAGTTACTGTTTCTGTTGTAAACAGTGAATGAGATGTGTATTCTAACGCAGGAAAACACCTGAACTAACCCGTCAGCTAGCCAGAACATCCCACATACGTACTGTCAGACCTGCACATTTCAGACCTGTAATCTCGTGAGACTTGGTACAATTCAAACATGGCAGCGCGCAGCTAAACAAACATTTCATTAAACAAATAATCCGCCAATTTTAAGCCAACTAACAAATAATAGCAGTCAAATTGCACTGGAGGACCTCAAGGACGAGTGTTTGGAGGACCTTGAAGTTTACATCGACCAGTGTTTTCATCGACTGGTCATGGGGAAATCCAAAAGAAACCGCACTGAAGACTCACCTGGAGCATCACCTGGAGCAGTCTCCTCACAAGGTGCAGATTTCACAGAGATCCTGGACTCAATAGACAAGAAAACAAGGTCCTCAAAGGTTGGGTTAAATCCCTCACGGAGGGAAATACGCGTCTCTGCGGAAAATAAAAACATTAGAGAAGCGATCATCAATCTCCAGGCTCGTAGTGTGCGGGATAATCTGGTGATTTCGGGTAGGCCTATCCCGGTGTTGTAGCCCTACTGGTTTTCAAACTGACTGGTTGCCATACTGCGCATGCGTGTTATAGCGCAGCAGCTCGCGGACTGACTCCATCTACAGATTCGTCACACATTCACAAACATATTCCTGGCGAGTAAATCGTTAACTCCATGCCTTAGGCCTGCTGTGTTTTGGGCAGATTATTTACTGTAATAGGCGCTAAAACGCCGAATGTTGAATAATAAACTAACTACACCCGGTGATTATTTGCACTTCTACTCTTCCTGTGGCTCCGTGTTGACAGTAAATTCATGTTTTCACAGTATTGTCGGAGTGAGATTGTTACTGTTTAGAAGTATTCCCGTGATGATAGTGTGTGGGGCTGTCGTGCAGTGGTCAATATTGCCGAAGCCCGAGAAAAACACCTTGATTGGGGTGTTTTAAGATCGCTCAAGGTAACCAGTTGTTTTAAATCAGCCCAAACAAAGTGTTACCCGCATGTTGACGTGCTTAAAGAATACGTGGACTGGAAGATAAGCATCTCTGATTGCTGGGATAGCTCGCGAGGTAACGTGGAGCCCTATTGTGTAGATGTTACCTTTGTTCAGGTGAGTTCAAATCCAGGTTGACGCGATTTTGTAAAAGTTTATTTTCTTTCATTTCTTTTTCCGTAAGTGGCTGTAATGTAGAGCTCACTTATACAATCCTGATCTCCACAGTAGCTTAAAGATGCGACTTGAAACTCGCCAGGAATATGTTTGTGAATGTGTGACGAATCTGTGGACGGAGTCAGTCCGCAGCTGCTGCGCACAACACGCGCACGCGTATGGCAACCAGTCAGTTTGAAAACCAGTAGGGCTACAACACCGGCGCAGGCGGATGAAGCCCCAGAGGAGACCGTTAAAAGCTTCATCCAAAATCAACTGAAGCTCCCGGCCGAGACCGTGAAGAACATCAGCTTCCACCGGGTGCACCGCCTGGGAGGACTCGCTGTCCTCCCAGGAGAACCAGAGGTCCAGGTCCATTGTTGCAAAATTTGAACACTTCAAGCAGAAGAAACTGGTTAAAGGCCGCAGCAGGGAGCTGAGAGGAACCAACTTCAGTTAATGACCAGTTTCCCCTGGAAATCCTGGACCGACGGCGAAGTCTTGTTCCCGATAAGAAAGAAGCTTATTGGAGATGGATCATGGGCTGTCATCGCGGTGGATAAACTTTACGTTGATGGCCAGCTGTACCGCGATCGAGACACCGCTCCTTGGCTCTACTAAGAACCAAATCCAGCAACAGGTGAACTGTATCACTGTGCGATCATTTTTACCACCCCCTGCAGTCATTTAGGCTACTCCGTGTCATAGGCTATGGCAGGTTAATAGTTACAAAATACAGTGCACCTCTCATTATCTGACTAGACTGTCCAATAATGTTTTGTGTATTTTCCTCGGTTTTTGTTTCAATGTTTCTTCCATTTGTTACTGTTGCTCTTCCTCACATACAAGGAGGCGCATACAACATGAACACATACACATACAGGCGTATACAACACACACCACTCACAATGATCTAACGCACACATTGTTGAATGATGATCACACTTAAGCTCACCTCTTGGAATGTACGCGGAGTTGGTTCAAGGAAAAAGAGATTAAAATTTTTTAACCATTTAGATAATCTGCAAGCAGACATTGTCCTACTACAGGAGTTTAAAAAACAGCTTAAAACAGGCTAATGCTGATCAAATCTTACTGTAAATGTACAGAAATTGTTTCCAGTGGAATGTGTCGCTTTAAAAATACAGTTTGTATGTGAAATTACAGTAATTTAATGCAGTAGGTGTAACAGTTAGAAATAATCTCTTCGATACGCTTGTGTTACAGAGTTAGAAATAATCTCTTGTGAATTTCTACAAAATTGATATGCTTGTGTTACATTATGTAGTTTTGGAGCAACCTGGTGGGTTAATAGCACAACTGCATACACAGGATTCTTTCTCACGTATCGTACGTGCCTCAAGCAAAGGAAACACTTCCAAGCTAGAGGTGGGTGCACGTGAGCAATGTTGTGATCAATATTTCCATGTTTAATGTTTTAAAATTGGTTTCATGACTATCAGTAACTGTATCTGTATTTTGACTGTAAGCACTACTACCATGTAATATAAAAGTAACTGACACGTATATGCAGAAATAGTAACTTTATTCATAAGTAGCACTTTTGGTGGGAGGTTAACATTAGCAGGCGAGCCAGTAGGTAGTTATTTTGGATAATAATTGTTCTGTTCCTTTTCATACAGATCTGATGTTTGCAGTTGCATAACACACAGTTACTGATTGTGTGCTGTTGAATTTTATACCAGGTAGGCTTTGTTAAATGTAGGATTCACATATTGTCATTGTATGAAAGTCTTGCAATTCCAACATTAGGATTTATTGTGGTTTATGTGAAATAAAAACTTTTGCTGGCTTCAGTGAGCTAATGGTGTTTCACATTTTATTTATGACCCATTGTGGAATTCTAGAAGTACGTGGTCAAGTGTAGAAGCAGGAAGTGTTATTTTTCTCCTTTCTAAAGATGTCGATGCGAGGTTTTGTACTAAGACAATAACATGTGAAGTTACCATCAGAGTCCAGTTTTCTTGGGATTTTTTCTGATTAGGTATCAGCAGAAACATTTTTCTTTAATCAAGGAGCAGCAAAAACAGTCCATGTTCAGTAGCAGGTTTCCCGGTTACAGTGAGGTGAAGTGGTCGAGCACAAAGTGTACTGGGTGCGTTCCTGTGAAAACTGTCGCGGTCGTGCTCGCCCCACGTACACGCCCGCCTGCTGCCGAAGTTGAATTGTCTTGAACTTTTTTGTACGCAATGGGCAGCAAAATCATTTAAAGAGAGACTGATCCTCGCTGTTTGGGAGTTTCCAAACAGTAACAGTAACATATAACCAGTAACATATTACTGCAAAACTACACTATTTTAGTGTAGAATTACAGTATGGTGATGCATACTAATCACAGTAATAACTTGTAGTTTACAGGTACAGTAAATTACTGGCTCATACTTGCAGTAAATTCACAGTACTGCACAGTGATTACTTTACATTAATACAAATGAATACCACAGTAATGTATTGTAATTCTATCATAACCAGGCACAACTGTAAAATCACAATGTGATATTTAATCTAATCACAGTAATTACTTGTAGTTTACCATTTTTCCAGCATTTACTACAACTCAGTAGGCAGTAAATTTCTATAAATTTCCAGTATGCTCATGTAACCCTCTACGCCTGTCTGTGGATCGAGTGGGTCCCTTTGGTGTCTTTGGTGCAGAAGGATGGCACTACCACACAGGACTTGCTCTCACTCTGGTTCTTCTTTTATTCTGTAGTAATTGTGTGTTACTTCAACCATCAGATTTCTAGCTTGAAGTGTTTCCTTTTTCCACAAAAGACTAATATAAAATACATTTTCACACTGCAACAGTATTATAGTCTATTTCTGTCCATACTTGTGTAAACCAAACACAGCATCATATAGTGGTAATATTATGTCTGATTTCTGAAGAGCATCTAAACAATGAGAGCAATTTTATTCTATACCCACAATAAAAATCCTCAAACATTCTAAATAAACATTTTCTCCATAGACATTTAATAGAACATCTCATATTTTATACAGTAACTTGTTTTAACAAGCTGGATAAAAGCTTGTTATCGTTGCCCAGCACAAAAAAATACACAAGTTTATTGTATTACATGTTGAGTCTGCTGTAAAAGACTTTTGTATTTTATTTTGATACACATAAAATTAGGGTATTTGGTGTCTTTTAAAAAAAATCCATTTTGTTGTATCTTCAGCCCATCCCTGAGCATCGTCATTGTTAGCGTGCTTCTGTGGGAGTCTACAACAACCACTCATCTGTCTCTGCCAATATATCATAATGCTGTCACTCTCCTCTAACAGCATGAAATGCTAAGGCATCTTAAACACTTCCAGCTGTCCCTATTTTATAGAGACAAATGTACCTTCAATTAGTACTACATAATTTAAGTCTTTTTGATATTGTAGTGTTATATTAGAGCCTCAGTAGCCAATTTGAACAAATGACAATATCATTAGGCTATAATAGTACATTTGGGATAATATCATAATTTGAATTGCAGTCCAACAGGTTAATCTCAACACAATGATCGAGTGTAATTTATATAAATATGCAGTCTATTAGTGAAGAAATTAATAAAAGCAGAATAATTGCACATGAATCCTACAAGAGGTCTGTACCTCTGGTAAATTACTCGCCCTGCTCCAAATGTCTAGAGAAGAAAGTGTACAGCTGGGAGGAGGCCTCAGGAAGACTTAGACTAGGTGGAGCTGATGTCACACTGGCCTCGGAACCCCACAGGATCCCCGAGTCAGAGCTTTTAATGTGGCTCGAGAAAAGGAGGTTTGGGTTCCCCTACTGAAGCTGCTGCCCCCGCTACCTGACCCCTGATGAGCGGTTAAAGATGGATGGATGGAGTCTTACTTGCAGTCAGTAAGCGCCTGGTACGAAAGCATGAACAATGCCTTTTTAATTCAATTCAATTCAATTTTATTTACATAGGGCCAAATCACAACAACAGTAATCTCACAGCGCTTCTCATAAAGAGCAGGTCTAACAACAGTGATGGTAAATGATGCTAAAGCTTAAAGCTAGCCATCTTTCTGAAAAATGCAAACAGCACGAAGATAGTGGGAGTCATCTGGACAATAATATGAACATCTAGGATTCATTGCTTCTCTTTATGGAGGGCACCTGAATATTTTATCTTTGTGTAGTTGATTTGGAAACAAATTGAAGTTGAACTAGAAAAAAAAATAGATAAGTTAAACATAAAAAAGAATTGTCACCTTTGGCACTTGATTACGGAAAGATCAGGGACATGCACTGCAGAGTGGTGCTCAGCTCACAATCAGTCTTTTGTTCTTTGCTAAAGAAGAACAGTATTTGTATGATCAACAATATAATGCACTTTTATGAAAGGAGAATTCCCCCACACTTTCTTTGAAGATGTGCTTAGAAACTTGTATTCAGCATTAGTTAGAGAGCTGTTACCTTCATCAGATGTATGATGTACCGAAGGAATTTCATTTAAACATAGTTTTTACTTCAGATTCTCTGCTACAAGTCTAAAGCAATGAACTTCAGTGTTGACATATTTCTAATTTGTCCAGCAGATGGCAGCAGAAGGCTCAGTAAATTTCCTTGGAGTAAGCTGATTATGTTCCTGCTCTCTTTCTGGCAGGATAGAATATAACAGTGATGGTAAAAATGACTTTAGCAGTGCCATGTTTAGAAATGGAACTGTTGCCTGTTGGTAACTTTAGGTGATATAGGTGGAAGGTTCATTTATTCATCTCTGTGTAGTATTTTTTCTATTCTTTCTGTAGGTCTGTGAATGCTTCTCCTTCTCAAAGCACCTTGTCAGTGTCACCTTGCTGCATGAGGACACATCAGCACATCCTGAAGATGCACTGAGCAACACCTTGAAGGCCAACCCAACGTTCAACGGAAGTGTGGAAGATATTTTAGTCAGCATTTTGCCATGATGTTTGAATATTTCATATGCTCAATAACTACTTAATACTGGGGTTCATTGGTCAAGTGCACTGAACTTTGTGAGTGCAGTCTTCTTGCTCAGCCTTGTTGGTGTCAGGCTGTGGTGGTGGGGACATAAAGTCTCAGACTGGGGGGTGTGATAATACAATTGTGCCATAAGACTTGAAAATGGTCAAAAACAAGGTGAGAAAATTTTTAACACTATTTTGAAGAAATATGAAATGCTGAAATCTATGAGTGGTAGACTGGGGTACTCCACAAGAAGACACTGAGCATTAAACACTTAATTTCCTGCATTCTGGAGACATTTTGTGCTCCAATTTATGGTGGAACTGTTGTTTTTATATAAAAGAAAGTCAGCTGGCAGGTAATTCATGCATGTTTTCTTATTGTGCAAATAAACCTTTCTCAAAGCATTTACGTTTGTTCGTTAAAATGACTTGGTGCAAGCAATTTTCAGAACATTTTTAACAAAGGCTTTCAAAAATGGGATGGGGACAAAATCAGCCATTTCAACATGAGGTGGGGACATGTCCCCAGTGTGTCTGCTGGCTGAGATTGTATGGGAAGAACGGAACCAGTGCCCGGAGGGATGCAGGGATGGGGGAGAGGGTCAAGGGATGAGGGGTGGGGGTCGAGGTGTGATGGATGAAGGGTTGAGGGGAAGACAGGATGAAGGGGAGGAGTCGGAGCCATGCCGATGGATGCGTGCAGGAACCGGTGGAGTCGAGACTGTAAGTGGGGAAACCGTCTCTTAATTGGCAGACGTGCAGAAACCCCCAAAAGAACTTCAGATGGAAAGGTGTGCGTGAGCGTTTCTGATATTGTTTAGGTCGTTGAAAATGTAAGTGAGCTATGCTGGTGAGGACCATAGGCCAAGGATTTGATAATGTCGCATGCCTGCCTAGAGGCGGTGGAGGCGGTTCCGATGCCCAGGGTAACGTGTGGGGGATATGCCGGATTGGGTTAAAATTTGGCAGAGGTGTTGGTGAACCAGAAGTGTGTGCTGACTTTCCCTGGCTCTGTGACGAACAGAGGATCTTGCTGGGGAAGCGTGCTGGCTATTCTCGAGTCCACATAGAGACATATTGGTACATACGGACTGAGGTAAGAATTGAGTCGGAAGAGGTAGATGGGTTGCGGTAGACCGGATTGGTTGGTTTAGCTGTGTTTGAGGTGATAATTAAGTGTGTCACCGGATTGTATGGAAATGTCGGTCACAGTGGCTTGAAGACTCAGATGGCAGTGGAGGTTGGAGGCGGTGAACTCTGAGTGGTGCAAGAAGCCTTTATTTATTAATAATTCCCCTCAACCCTTCATCCATCACACCTCGACCCCTAGCCCTCATCGGGTTTGAGATCAGAATCGGGTTTATTGCCAGGTACATTTTCACATACGAGGAATTTGTTACGGGGGCAGTTTCAAGGCATCTTACGAGACAGGACGAGATCGTGCGAGTCGTTTGGAACAGCACTTGGTGTTCCGAGGTCTGAGGGAAGCCCGACCTTGTGGGATAATCCGGGTGGTCTAGTTTAAGTTGCCTACTAGTGAGAAAAGTTGGCGTTTGGTGCAATGGTGGCCCAGAAGGAAATTGGAAATATCTAAGGAAATACGGTGGATGCCTGGAGTAACGCTGAGTTGAGGGTGATACCCAAGAACTCTAGGGATGTGTTGGGGCCTTGAACATGCCGGAGACCACAGCCAAAGGTGAGCGGCTATTAAAATCAAGCATGGACTCGGCACGTGCAGACCTTTTTTTCAATATAGTTTATGGTGCAGGTACGTAAGGAGAAAGTGTGCTCTTCTCTTTCTTTCAGTGTGTTGCTTCCACGTTTGGCTACAAGCAAAACCAGGCAAAATCCTTTTTGCCTGTTTTTTTTGATCTGGTTCAGCTTGTGGCCACCTTCATGGCCAAAATGCCTCATTGACTTCAATCAAAGCCACGTTTTTTAATCTCACTGCAGCATTTCATTTTGAAGAAAAGTAGTGATATTTGGCATTTTCATTCTAGTCCACCAGATTTAACAGTTCCAATTGTAGGCTGATGAATGAAATTTTTGCCAGTCATATTTTGGAGCCAGTATGACTACCAGGGCCCTATGAGTGACTTTATATTTTTTTAATCAATATCTGACTCATCAATGTAAAATTTTAATTTGGAAACTGCAACAACTTTGAAAACTTGAACAGCAAAAGAGAACACAACGGATAATATGAAATTTGAAACTGAAATATCCAGGCTTTGAATAATAATAAGTGATGTGTGATAGTGAGAGAAACAAATGAAGAGTGTGCGTGTGTTGTGTGTGAGTTTAGTTTAGTTCAGTACATGATTTGGTGCTCTTTACAAATGCACCTGATACACTTGGTCCAGGTGGTGGAAGACCTCTTTTTTAGGCCTGTGCACAACCAGCACACACCTCTCCTTCTGGTCGGTGGTTTACAAACTACCTCAAACAAACACATGAAATCAGTGAGAATAGACAAAGTCTGGAATCAATTCATTTAATAATAAAAGCATCCAATCACATACCTTGTCAAGATTGTCCACGCCACCCTTGCAGCAATTGTAGTCAACCATGATTTGTGGTTTCTGCTTCCCATCCTGATGTAGAGCTGGCTCCCGGTGTTTGGTGCTCAGAAGGAGGACATTTCTTCCCCACGGCAGGATGTAGCTCACTGCTGTGGTGGAGGTTGTGAATGCAAACGGATCTGAGGAGACAGCTCTCCCTTTGTCTGTTTTAGTTTAGGGGAAGCTCAGGCTTGTTTGCCCTGATGGTGATACCAGGGCCCTTTTCTTCCTCACAATCTCCTGGGCAAGTGATTAGGAAATAAGTGTGAGCCCCTTGAGCCCCTCAGTCATGTCCAGGATGACTCGCTTTCCCTGGTCCACTTCCAGAGCTCCATTAGTGGCTTTTCCAGTACATATCTGGCATATTATGTGGCAACGTCTGCTCTGACCCAGATTGTCAGCCTGTTCTTTGCTGGCTTGCTGGGAATGTCGGAAATTGCAGAAGCCTCTGAAGGGTACGAGCTGCTCATCAACTCTGATGTCGTCCCCTGGACGGAACAGGAGTGGGAGGCGCTGTGTCCATCCTTCCACATATTCCAGAAAGCAGAAAGCTTGTCCTCTGTGTGGTGAGAAGGACGGGTGAGCTGGTCATCGAATCTGAGGCTTCGCTTATCTTTTGAAATAGTTTGTAGGACATGGTAGCGTTGAAGACTAGTCTCCCACTGGTCATCACACAGGCTGCGGGTAAATTCCCCTTTGGACCGGCACATACCTGTCAGGTTTTGCATCCACATCACTTCATCCTGACACTAAACGCTTTCCGTGTAAGTTTATCATTTCCTAAATCAGCTGAATCATCTCAGTGAAGGAAAGGTCAGAAGAGGATGCCACATCATGGATTCTTGATATAGCTTATGGGCCCTGACTAGACCAGACTAGAGATGCAATGATGATAGATTTTGTTGGTACAATCAGAGGAATAATCGCAGTATTATTATTATTAATATAACACGAACATTAACCTTATTTATTCTAAAGGGGAAATTGTTATTAAGGAGGGGAATAAACTGAACCGTTATCTTTATCTACTCTCATCCATACATATACGTTTTAGTGGAAATGATGATTGAGAACATCTCTCATGCAGTGTTACTAATAACTGAAATGAAGGTAATTGGAAGTCCTTGAAGTTTATAAGCTCCTGATGTTATGTGAGTGTTTTACATCTGGCAACATTTTCTCAACAGACAGGAGAAGGCAACAGGATGTAACGTTAAAAGTTCGATGACTGAAGGTCTTGAAAGGACGTTCTTTCATAAAGGCCCTTTCAGAAAAGACGTGATTTGAACTGTACTGGAAGCTTACTTCAGCGCAAAAGTTCAACTACTTTGACAGGGTAGTGCATGCGAACTTGCCTAGCGATGCGGTGTGTGTTGCTCGATGCAGCAACAAACTGCCGTGGCGTAGCACAAGTCATTGAAAATAATGGGCCTCATAGTGCAGCGGTGCTGTCGCTTGCACTGGGTATGAAAGGTTGCAGCTTTGTTTACGCTGCACTGAAAGCTCGACTCTCACCGCCATGGCATCAATGTTACATTTAATTTCCTACCAACTTGGCAGGTTATTTAGCCCAGTTA